>QKQZ01002157.1:0-19896 GCA_003595255.1 Solenopsis fugax | reverse complement strand
ATATATTATAATTATATTAACAAAATTTGTATGGTTGTCTTCTTATAGTTGCCATCACTACAAATTTTTCTCTCAGTGTGTAATGACGTAAAATAAATTAAAATGTAATCGACAATTGTAATAGAAACGACAATACTGTACATTGGCTTCCAAGTACCCGGTTCCAGTCTCGCCCTTTTCTTTTACTACGCTGAAATTTACAATCCCGAAAAAAATATCCGTATTTTTCCAATTGAATTGATTATTTGATAAACAATATAAGTAAAAAACTTTTGGAGAATTACAAAAAATTCTTATATTCAACTGCAGTAAAAATTAATAATAAATTAAACAAATAATTAAAAATATATAAAGAATGCTCCATTATTTACATTAAGTAAGTGGAATATATCACTTTTAAATAATAATTATTTTTAGGAAGAAAACTAATTTTGAAAATTTTATTTTATATTTATCAATAGAATGAATATTTTCGTACACACACACATATAAAGTAAGGTTTTTTAATTAGAAAACTTTGTAAATCTAAAGACAAATTCTTGTAAAGATGTTTATCATAAAATAACAGATATCCTACACAGGTATCCTAAGAAAGATATTTAACTTTATTGCTGATAAATACACAATTCATAAAAAAAACCAAACTCAATATTGAATTCCCGTATGTACTGAAATAATTCGTTATTAAGTGTATTTTTACATAGTAATCAGGATGTTTATTAGCGGAAAAAATCCAAAAAGACCTAAAATTTTTAAGAGATTTCTCTTGAATTTTATTCTTCATTAATTCTTATGAGATTCAGAGAAATTTTTTTAATTTTACTTTTAAATTAAAATTTTTTTTCTTTGATAAAATTGCTACTTCAATTATTTTTCTTAATAATGCAAAATGTCGACAATCGATTAGCTATAGATAAATGGGACACATCCACGTACATTATAATAACTCATGACAACCCTCCGCAGATTAACCTGAATCGTATTGATCCAGATGATTTTTCCCACTTTGCCGATTCTATCTCAAATTTGGACATGTAAAAAAAAAAGTAAAAATCGTTTCGGGTCGTGTAATTGTACAATTGTATTCCTAATGTCCATTTCCATCAATGTAGATTAACTTTGATTTCAGTTTAACTTACTCTTTATCTTTTTCTAACTTTTAGAACTAGAAAAAAGTAAATTAAATCAAGATCAAAGTTAATCTACATTGGTGAAAATGGACATAAATATTAAAAGAATATAACAGAATTTTTCAGATTTTTTAAAGTTTAAAAACCCTTTAAAAAAAAACACAACTATTTACCAATGATTTAGGTAGTCTGATTAATCAATAAGAAACAGAATAGTCTATGGAGGGGGGGGGATTAATATTAATCTTTTAGTTTCGTAATATACATCATTCAATTTGTGTATGAATTTTGTGTAAATTACATACATGTATAAATCATAATAATACCATACTTTTCGTCATTCTAATTTGTGCGTTTTATCACGTTTTGAATTCTATATTTTCTGTGAGCTTGTAAACTAATTGTTATATGTCTCATTCATATTTCTTTTTGTTATATGTTCATTCATATTTCTTTTTAATACATTTCTTATTGAAAACTATTAAGGTTTTTCTTTGTGATTAAGAAAAATAAAAAAGCGCGTACATAAAATAAAAACATTTCATAACTGCATTAAAAAATTCTATAATCTATCTAAAATTTTGAATAAAAATTTTCTGAAAAATCCGAAAATTCTTAGGAAATTCTTTTAAGCACAGTTTTTTCCTGTAAAGAAAATTTATTGATTTATGGTGTTTCTTATGCGAATGACAGTTTTCTAGACTAGTATCTAAGAAAGGAATGCTCGACACATACAGCGTTTGAAGGAAATTACATGTCTACCTCCCCTAATTCTGAATCCCCTGACATTTCAATCTCAACAAAAATTAACTTGTGTTATTTGTCAAATGACCTATTCAATTGATCTCGCGCTTACAACCGGAGTCTACGATCTACGTGGAGCATGGATTGCGCACGCTGGGCGCGCTTGGTCCTCGAGCGGCGGATAATATTGCAGCATGGCACACGCGGGGAGTGAAAGCGACACGGTGAACCCGCTTACGAGGTTACCCATGTACTTTTACTCCGAACCGAGCCGTATTATAGTGGCTACTTTACCCGGCAGTCCCTGGCATAGTTATCACCAGAAATATCGCGCGTTGGAAAGCCTGCCTGTTCTCGCCGCTACCCACTCGCTCGCGCGCTCTCGAGAACGTCTCTCCTCCGTGAAACTTCTAAATCGTACGTTTTTCCCCCTGCGCGTGAAATCGGACTCTTGAGAACGGTTCGGCGTAGAAAACTCATTCCGCCGGGCGACTTTTCTGGCCTTAATAAAAAAACATTCCTGATACCTGGCTCCCCCGGGTCACCTTTGTCCGCTTAAGAAGGAAGGACATTGGAGTTGTATTTTGAAGAGCTCGTAACATTCGTCGATCGTATAACTCTATTTAGAGTCTAACTCCATTTAAATTTCACTCTAGAAATATATCTCGCGTTTACTGCACGTCAACAAATCATTTTACTGCCGTTTTTTCCTGTCTTTCTTATCTTTTTCGTTTTTTTTTTTCTCCGTGAAAACGGTGATATTTTTTTTGTGTGCATGAAGTTAAATTTGAATGAAATTTTGGGATTTTTTAATTCAAAATAGTCATTTTCTACAATACAATTTCTTTGTATTGCAAGATCATTGTAATTACTTGAAAATAAAATATTTTTGATTTAATTCTTCATGCATCTTTATCTTACTCTGAGGTATCGATTTCACATATTTTGAGCTAAAAAAATATGCTTTCAGTTTAGAAATATAGCGTGATCAAGTTATAGAGTTTCACAGATCCCGGTGTGGCGGAGAAGATGACCAAAAATAGCAATGGTGACCTAGCGTTAAAATCATGCAGAAAAAAGAGTATAGATACAAAAAACGAAACAGATAGGAAAGACAGGAAAAAACGGCAGTAAAGTGATTTGCTGACGTGCAGTCAACGCGAGATATATTTCTAGAGTGAAATTTAAATGGAGCTAGGCTCTAAATAGAGTTATACAATTGATGAATGTTACGAGCTCTTCAAAATACAACTCCAATATCCTTCTCTTTCAAACGGACAAAGGCGACCCGAGGGAACCAGGTATCAGGAATGTTTTGGCTGACCCTTTAAGCTTAAAAGAAAATTATACGATATGAATCTCTCCAAGAAATTTATTTATTTGAAATATTGAAAATCAACAAACCACGATTTTATAATTAACGAACAAAATTTTATTTTTTGAACAATATAAAATGTGGATAAAGGGTTGTAATGAATAAATATGATTGTATATATAATTAAGGAGAATAGATCTCAAAGAGAAGTCTAGAAGTTTCACAATGTTTGTGTGCGTTAGTATGCAAATGGCGAAAGAATATTACACACAGAAAAAAATAACTATCCAATCAACAATTCATTGTTTCAAATATAAGCAAGAATATAAAATCTTCTGGGAAGAATTTGATAATCTTGATCAGACATAATTTGCTTACATGAAGAAAAAAATTTCTTTATGTTAGCAAATTATGTCTCTTTGAGATTATAAATACTTTCAAGGAGATTTTATATTCTTGCTTACATATGAAATACAATGAATTGTTGATTTAATACTAATTTTTTTTCTGTGTACTGCATGTAATAATGCATATATATTATAAACATATATTTAATACAATAAACATACGTTAACTAAAAAATAAAGCGATACCCAGAACGTTAAAAACTTACAGTTAATCACATGGAGGTATCAGGTCTCTCCTCTGCCTGAACTTTCGTGCACTCTCACATTGAAAATAACGCAAAATTGTCCCTGCAGGCTTATTGTATCTATTTGATACTTATTAAAGTTTTTTTTAAACATCAATCCAGGTCTTGAAATTATATTATAAAAATGTCACACATTGAAAAGGGTCTTGTTGCATTGTTTAGAAATTTGTTAGATTGAACCAGTCTGTTAAGAAATGAACGAATCAGAAATCTTGTAGGAATTACCAGATTATAGTAAAGTCTATCAAACGTTCTGATTATAAATTCTTGAGTCCTATTATAATAACTAGAAATCTATTTTTTTTATCAAAGGCACTCGATCATATATGTTTTATTGATACAGTGAAATCATTTTTCAGTGTAGCACTGTGAAAAATCGCATTGAGTTCGTCATATCTCAGTATGACAATCTAGGAGCAAATATCTAACCATTTTGATAAACATAAAAGATTCGTCTGATCATCGTTAAACCTTTTTACTAAGAGCTAAGGAATTAATGCGGAATGCAACACTATAATGCTAACTAAATTGTATCCCGAAATAGAAGATTATTACTAAAATTAGATTAAACTTCGGAGCTGAAGACGTAGCGGGGTTAAATTTTAGACTCGCGCTGCGCGTCCGTGTTTGCATGGCTGGCTTTGGAATCGATTTTCATTATCGTTCTATCGAGGCCTGGGAAGCGGAGAAGCTTTCTCTCCTGGACAAAGCGGACGCCATATGCCGCCCTGGACAATGAAACGAGTGGAAACGAGAATCGTCGTAGGGCGAGCGTAGGGCCCCTCGATCTCTCGGCCCCGCGCGTCGCGATTCTTTCGGCCGCCCGGCGCGGGGCGATGGGGAACCCCTCCGGGTTTCCGCCCTCGCTGTCATTCCATCCCGCCGACACGAGGGAGACGAAGGAACGAACCCCATCTCGTTATTTCCCCCGCTACGAAAATCGTCATACGCGTAGGATCCTTTTTAACGTCACTTGGTTTAAAAGTTAAATGATTAAATTAAATATAATGTTTAGTGCCAATTAAGAGCCAAACACTAGGTCTTCGGATTCACACACGAAGACCTAGTGTTTGGCTCTTAATTGGTACTAAACATTATACTTAATTTATTTCATTGGAGTCTATCTTGCGTATGACTTTTAAATGATTAAAGCTTCAATAATACCTAGAAAGACTTCATAAGCTCTAGAATCACACAATTCTGTTTCTCCCTGATCCCTCCCCCCTCCCTCCCAACGTGCTGTCAGAGGATTAATCGCGCTTTGGAGACCGCGAACGAGCGCAATGCAATCGACGAGAATTAATGCGCGTTCGTCGCCGAAATCGCGAGCTCTCCGGCAGAAGTTTCCGGGGTAATCGCCTTCGCGCTCCGCTCCACTTTCGTGGAAAAGCCGCGAAACGAGTTATCGCGGTGTGGTATTTGGGAGTTCGTCGATTTCGGAACCGTACTCCCTGCAGCTGCCGTTCTCTTCAATCACCGCCATCAGTTTTTGCTGCCTTGCGGATCCGAGACGGGGGATATCCATACCCACAGGGGCGTTTTGTATGTAGAGAGGAGAACACGGATGGGATCGAGCTCCCTCGTCCTTGTCCTCTTCTTCACTACCACCTATCATCACTATCATCATCATCATCATCATTCGCCACTGTATACCACCCGCGGAGACAGAGGGATCCTAAATACTTGCCTAAGCGAATCGGAGATAAATACGACCTGGGATCCCGAACTCCCGCCGCTTTTAATAGATGGTTCTTTCCGAAATGTTGAAGGAAGCGAGATGCACGACGTCGTTCCTTAATTCTCGGATTACTCGCATGGGAATGGCGTGCACTCGGCGCGGCGCGGAATGAAAACACCGGACGTACACTGAAAAAAATTGGTTGAATTAATTTGAAATATGAATGTAACAACCTGACAATTTGGTGAAATATGAGCGATCCATAAGTTTCATTATAGCCAGATGAATTAGGTTACTTGCATTCTGATTTCGATTACACTGAAAAAATCTGGTTGCATTAATTGAAAATTGATAGATTCAATCAGTATGTATTAAGTAGTAAACTTAATTTCCGCGGCTCACATTTAGATGACGCTAGGTGTAATTTACTTTGACATCTGAAGCTGGCTGCATTTTAGAGGTTAGACATTTGTCAATAAAATTCAGTGCGAAAAGATTCATTTAAGCGAACAGTGCCATTTTTTTCTTAAACATGGAACGTGATAAGTTGTTTTTTGGATATGTGCTGTTTCATTACTTTGATTTGAAAAAAACTGAAATTGCAGCTCATAAATTGCTTGTCGAAGCTTATGGTAATTGTGCTCCATCGGAAAGAATATGCCAAGAATGGTTTCAGCGATTTAAGAGTGATGATTATGATGTGAATGATAAACAACTGAAAAAGTTTGAAGACACCGAATTGCAAACATTATTGAACGAAAACTCAAACGCTCCAAGAATAGCTAGCGAGGGCAAATACTTCGATTGATGTAATTTTTTGCTTTTGATATCGAGATAAATGAGTTTTTTAAGTAAAAAAACCGTGGAAACTAAGTTTACTACCTAATATGTTTCGAAACAAAAAAATAAAAAAATCGAAATAAAAAAATTCTTGTAGGAATTATAATTATAGATTCGTGATTAATTGTACAGAACTAAAAACTGTACTGCCAAGATACATCTCTCATTGTTTTCGTCTCCGAATTCAATAACCAAAATATTTTATTGTAATAGCCAGAAATTCTGCTTGTTTTCACCAAAATTTGCTTAACCAAATATATCTTATTATTTATGATTGTTTTTTTCCGTCTTACATCTCGTTTGTGCGTCATCAAGAAGAAACAAAAAGTAGTTAACTTTTATATCAACAAACGCAAAATCATTTCATTTCACAAATTTGGATATTACATTTTTCGATACAAAATAATTCGTAAAATAATTCGACTCGAAATTGTATGAATGTAAGTTGATTTGTTGATCTAGAAAAATTCGTTTACGGAGACCTGCTGCTCTCCCGAGACGAAGCCAACGGTCAGAGATCATCGTATCCTCATGAGGAATCAGTTATCGTGGCGCCACGCAGATTATTAGCTCGCGGACAACAGATCGGACAATTTAATACTGATTTAATCGACGCCGACGCGACTCCTGTAATCGAGAGACGATTTATAGCAAACCAGTTTGACTACTCTTACTCGGCCTTACGCGCTCCTCTCTTTAACCACCGGTGTCGATGTTAACGACGCGCGTTTTCGGTGTACGACGATACGATCGATGTAACGCCGTTACAAATTTGCTCAGCCGAACGTTCGCTTCGTACGAACGTGACCTGCCGCCGGATCAATGTAACTGACAGTATGATGTAACACCAGCCCGGGTTCCGTTAGGTTCTTTCGAAAGAAACCATCGAAAAGATAAAGATCAGGACACAGGAAGTGTAATAAAAAATAAATAAATATAGAGATAAAATAAGAGACGTATACAATGAGGAGCTGTACAGTGAGGAAGAGCAGAGAGAATAGATGAGGATAGATTAAGATATAAACAAGATTTTGTAAGCCGATTGCATCGAGATAAGAATCTTGGGACGATAAGAGGACGACCGATATAGATTTCTGTGTTTCAATAACCGCGCGCGTTATGTATAGGGTAAAGTTGCCTATTATGAGATATCTTTTTTTTAAAGGCTTATAATTTATTTAATTTATACCATTAACTCCTATTTTTATATTCAAATTATAGTAAATATATTTAAGTTTCATCGCCAAAAGTTAGCAATCGATAATAATTATACTTTGTTGTATATGAAATTTTTTATCAAAATTGCCGATTTTGCTAATTCAAAAAAAGAGGTTCTTAATATGAGATACAAAGGTTTTTTTATATGAAATGAGTCTTATCGACTTGGACCTTAGTAGGTTCAAATTAGGCTTCAGACTCAAAATCTAGTTGACCAATCACATAGCTCTTTCGATACTCAAAAACTTTTTGACGTAACATTTTTCTCCAAAATCTATTCTCTTCGAGATATTTTAAAGTCTTAGTGCTAATGCTGAAGACTACAACTTTCAAGCCTCATAATTCGAAAATCCTCAATGAAAAACTTTATTATAGCATTTTGGAAAGTTCTCGAAATCAGAATATGCAATAATAAATGGGGATTTTTGAGTGTCTCATATTATGAGTTCCACGCTTTCCAGCTTCACGATCACCAAATCTAATATTTATAATTAAGCAAATCATCACATCCCGTATTTTTCTATTAATACGACTTTACTCTATCACTGCATGCAGAATTTATCATCAAACAATTAAAATATTTGTTTATTTTATAATAAACAAGGTTTAAAGACTCATCTCAATAAATCTTGAGAACATCCAATTTCAAAAAAAATTTTTTTTCAACGACTTCACACATGATTAATAATGAATTTTCTACTAAATAGATTTCACCCCAAGAGTAATAAGTTTATGATGGTATCAACCACATACGTTTATTAATGTAACAGAAACCTCGCTACCTTATATTAGGAACCTATCCCATAATAGGCGACTTTACCCTATAGATACCTTCTTATTATAGATTGGATTCCTATACATTTGTCCTTACATATTCTGCTACGCTCCATACATTCTTATCCCGTGCCCCTTCTTGTGTCGCGGCTGTAACGTCAAAGTTCCCTAATCGACATCTATCTAATCGATCGCTGATGGCACCTGGTCGACCTAGTGGTACAGTTAGACGAGTGGGAGTGGGTATTAAGCATCGCGGCTACGAGAAAGGATCGAGGTTAACGATAAGTCCTCTCTCTCTCTCTCTCTCCCGTCGCGGACGGATGAACTTCCTCCTAAGGGAAGAGAGAATCGACGTGACGTCGAGAGCGGATTATCGATCCGAATGACATCTGGGGAAAATGTGCTCGCTCGCGGTGGTGTGCTCCGCGTGATTTATGGAACCCGAATTCCGTCCGCAAAGGGAAAGGGAAGAATACGGAACGAACGTATTTTACGCCAAAGTGGCCGCAGTTGGAAATTTACTCGGCCAAGTTCTGTTCTCGTTAAAGAGGATGGAAAAGTCCAAAAAGAAGTCGTCCCGATAATTACTAATTGCCCTGACGATCAATTATTTGTTGCTGGCACGTAAAGTTCTCCGGTTTTCATTCCGACGAAGTAATACACCGCGCGCGGCACCAGCCAGCGGGGCATTACTCACGGTCCTCTTTTAATCGCATTAGGGCGATACGATTCCCCCGGGGAGGTCGAGCAAAGCAGGCTGGCGCGAATTGTTTCCACAAAATTGCGACATGACACCGTTTCGCCGCTGCTAATTCGCCGAGGAGTTACGCTAGAGCCGACGCGCTTTAACTCCCCCGACTCGCCGTGCTCCTCTCGACCCACTTTTCCCGTTATCGTAGCGCAGCATATCGTCGGCGAATCGCCGATAAAAATTGGCCCGCGCGCGTCTGTCAAAAGGTCGTCAAAGGCGTCGCGCGCTTTCTTTGTTCTCGCCTTGCGAGAGAGAGAGGGAGACAGAGAGAGAGAGAGAGAGAGAGAGAGAGAGAATGCTGTATTACACATGGAACGCATGTGAAACCACGCGCAGTGCCCTCAAAACGGTCCTATATACGAAGCGTCCCTCGAGTCTCACATGCGCTTCTCTTTGTCCTTCGTTTAATTTCAAGCCGGTTTCGAGGAGATAGGATCGAAAACTCAAAATGTTTCCATCTGTTTAAAAGTTGTATAGAATATTATTTAAAACGAAACTAATATTATATTAAAATTCAACCGATGGACCGTGTAGTTTCTAAAAAAATAATTTTAAAGATAGAATTTTATACACCGCATCTTATATGTTGCGCTTAGGTAACTTAAAATTATCTAGATAAAGACAAGATAAATTATATGTAAATATGTCTTAGATAAGATAAAGATGATTTAATTTTAATTAATTGAGATGAAAGATAAAGTTATATATGGTTTTATCTGAATGATTGTTAGATAATATTGCTAAGTAAATCAGTTTAGGATATGACAATGGTACACAGAAAAAAAATTAGTATCAAATCAACAATTCATTGTTTCATATATAAGCAAGAATATAAAATCTTCTTGGAAGTATTTATAATCTCAAAAAGACATAATTTGCTAACATAAAAAAATTTTGTTTCTTCATGTAAGCAAATTATGTCTAATCAAGATTATCAAATTCTTCCAAGAAGATTTTATATCCTTGCTTATATATGAAACAATGAATTGTTGATTTGATACTCATTTTTTTCTGTGTATATATCCATATTTTTATTTCTCACAAATCTTTATTTCTTAAAAACAAAAGTTCCTCAAATAATTTAATCCAATAAAAAATATATTTTAGATTTGATTCAATACGCAAATACGAGAGAAAGATACATAATTCATATGACTGACAAAATTCTTTGTAAAAGTTTTCGAATTTATAGTTATGGGGCAATTTTTATATTGCATTACTACTGATCAATGCAATTTTTTTGGCTTTTTTTTGTACTGATAGAATTTCAGAATGCAACCTTGTTATTATCACTTTGAACAGTTCTTGTGTTAAGATAAATGGTAATTTGGAGATTGAGGCTAAAAACAATACTTCATTCTTGTCATTGTTCACATTATTTTAAAATTTGAAAAAGATAACATTTTTTTAATTTAACATAAAGATGAAGAGAATATACATTATAATAATCTAGATAAGATAAGAGGAAACTATTTCTTTATCTAGATCATTTTATATAGAAAACGGAAAGCTGCATATGACAGATGCATCGAACGATTGATATATTATATTACGTCACATTACTTTTTAAAATATTTTGATATATAAAAATTGAATAAAGTTGGAGCAAATTTTTTTGTATGTGTTTACAAAAATTGAACTCCATTCATTATGTAGTTTTCTCGTATACAAGTAAAAAGCTGGTGAAAGTATGCTTATGAACTAAAAGTGACTTTTGATGGACTAAAAAAACTATAGTGACAAATTTAGTAATGTTGTTGAAGAAATGATTTAAGAAATTGTTACAAAGACATTAATTAAAAACTAAGCTGTTATAAAGTTCTAGGTGTAGACAAGCATTGAAATGCAGATTAGCTATCTAATTGTACAATCACATCCGACAGTTTTAACAACAAAATTAAGAATATACATAAACAATATGTAAAATCTTAACAATTATCAAACATTTTATTAATGTAATTTTACGCTATTAAAATCAATAGTGATTTCACGAAATTTAAATACACACTAAAATTTCAACAATTATGCTTTCAATAACACAAGTCAACTTTTGCTGATACCTCCCGCGATAAGATTTTATCCCAAGTGTCTTTGATCGCGTGAAAAGAGATCTGCGCGGACGTAATGTCGAATTTTCACAATTGTGAAAGAGAAAAATGGATCTTAACGAGGTAGATCGTTTCCACTGCAGGTTTCGCCAGGCTCATACCGGTCACGATCTCCGCTCCGCAAAGGTCCTGAATAAAGGAAATCCAGGATCCATTCGCAATGCATTCGGATGCGGGAGAAGAGAGAAGGGAAAGGGGTGGGGGGGAGATTGGACCCTGGACCCAGGTAAACACGTACAGCAGGGGGTGGTGGGCGCGAAGAAAGCGTATATATCGTGCACGTCGTTGAAAGAGCTCGACGAAGGAGGATCTCCTCCTCGTGTATGTATAATGGAGGCTCGAAAAACGAGGCGAAGCGAGGTGAAGAGAGCTGACCTACTGTGGCAAGTGGCTCAGGGCCGTCGCTGTCCAAATCGTCCCCCCGATCGCCCCCCACCGGGCATTCTCTCTCCATCCGGTGCCACACGGTAGTATTCAGGTCTGTCCGTCTCTCTCTTTGTCTCTTTCTCTTTCTCTTTCTCTCACGGACGCGATGCCCTCGTAGCCACTTTGTCCTCCTCCTTCGTCGCCTCCTTCGTCGACCTTTCGTCTCTTCTCCCTTTTACCCTTTTCTATAAGCCTGCGATCAGGATCCTCTCTAACGTTCGCGATCAACTGGACTGAATGGACCGTAACGCCGAAGCCCGAACGATAATGCTCGTGGTCTATCGTGACGTCTGTCGCCTCGCGCGATAATAGCGTGCCGATTTTAGAGCGATCAGAGGCGAGCGGCCGCAGCCGGTGGCGAGCGCGAAGGGTGAAAGCTTCGATAATTGGGAATAGTGTAGACCCAAGCCACTCGGGGAAAAACCGAGTTAATCCACGGCGGTTCGCTGTCCCGAGAGTGCTTTCTAACCGATTCCACGGATAAATAGAGTCCAAATAGAGCCGTCGCTCGAGATACGGCATTGCAAATGAGCAGCGCGCGCGTTATTTGCTCGCTTTAATATCCGCTTCCGTCTAATCATTCCGATTGTCTGCACGAATGAGTGCGTGGAAGAAGTAACGCAGCCTCTATCTCGAATGTGAGAAAATTAATTCCCAACCCGTATCCCGCGGTACGCGCCTTTAACCGCCTTTTACAATTTCCTTCCTTTTCTCAAGATTACGATTTAACTTGCACTGAGAGAAATCGTTTGGTAGTATACACTGAGAGAAAAAATTGTAGTGGTGACAACTATAAGGGGACAACCATACAAATTTTAATTTTAGAGAGAAGTTTAGACCGTTAATATATAAATATAAATTGAACTGAATTGCCTTCTACGGTCATAGCTGGATCTTATTGCTTTATATTATGTACAAATTTTGTTAATATAATTATAATATATAATTAAGTGAACTATATTATAGTTATTGCAACTTATTTTATGATTAAAGAAAACTAATAAAAAATAGTTATAATTACTTTATTATATAGTATACTACAACTATTTTTTATTAGTTCTCTTAACCATTAACTTGGTTGCAATAATTACAATAGAGTTCACTTAACTATATATTATAATTATATTAACAAAATTTGTATGGTTGTCCCCTTATAGTTGCTACTACAATTTTTTCTCTCTGTGTAGTGATCAAATAAATTTTATTATAGTTACTAGTACCAAAAACTTTCTTACATTTAACAAAAAAACCAAAAAACTTTTTGTAATTTGTTGTATGAAAATAATTATTTGGTTAAGACTACAAATTGTTTGGTCAAAGCAACTATATATAGTAACTGTCACTATAAAATTCATTTGATCACTAATCAACCAAATTTTGGTTGATTTTACAAAACATTTCTCTCAGTGTGTCTATGTCGTATCGTATCAGCACGACGGACGAAAGTTTCCAAAGATTCAACTTTTACTTATTTGGAATTGTCGAAGTGGGTCCGCGATACGCGGAACTAATGCGATTCGTTTGGTCTAACGCGGCATTTGTTGGCGAGGTCTTGGTATCCTCGACTCCGGCGGGACTCGTGACCGGCTCTTTTGCGCCTTTTTGCGCTCGGTCGACGTAAACGCCCACCCGAGGAGGAAAGTGAATCACAGCGGCGGCCGTCGAGTGAAAATCATCTAGTGAAAATGTGAAGGCCGGGTAGAGTGGCGATTTGAAAGTTCTGCCGTAGCTTCCAGCTACAAGTCGATTTTCACTCCGCCGCCGCCGCTGTCGTCTTGTGGATATACCCTCGTGAAACGCTTGGCAAAAGGTCGACTATCGCAGATTATTGTACGATCCTTAGGCACCACTTTTATTTACGTACACACTTGTGCAAGCGCAGCCAACGCTGACGAAGTCGGCCCTCTCACATCAATATTTCATTATTATTATACATGGAAAGAACAATTTTGATGAAATATAGATCTGAAAATAATTATGTTGAAAGACCGTATAGAAAATTGTGTCGGATGTTTAATTTAGCATCAAAACTGTTTGCATCAACATTATTATGCTTGGGTGTCCTACATAATTAATTCGATTGCCCGACATAAAATTATTTTCTGATCTGTATCTAGCTAAATTTTTAGATGCAATAAAATTGTTCTTTCAGTAATTTTTAATTTCAATAAAACAATGGAGTTGAACAATTTAATTCAAGAAATATATTAAATTTGAATTGGGTTACTAGAATGTCAAAACTTTCATAGCTGTATCATCATCCTTGAGCGTTTTATATAATTATTTTGATAATTCAACATTAAATTATATTCTGATCTGTATCTAATTAAATTTTTAGATACTACAACAAAATTGTTTTTCCGTGTAATATACAAAATGCACATATTTATTATGTCTGGGAAAATTGATATTTAAATCAGTTACATTTATATTATAAATATAATTTGAAGATCTTCGATGTTTCTTTACAAAATTTATGTATTGTATCTAATCTGTTATTTTGTAATTGATATCTGTACATCTATTAGCTTAGTATATCCGTGAAAGTTGCAGATTTTACGATCCGTCTTATCTCGTTGATTTTCTGTTCTATAGATATGCACAGAAAAACATCATTCTACTGCTAAAAAAGCGATTACTCAGTTTATTTTTCTTTTTTTAAGTAACGGATATCTGTAACGAAGAATATTTTCTAGATAACAGTTTTAAAATATATTTATAAATGTTAGGAAAAACTCATTATGTACTCAAGAAAAGAGCTTATACTCTCTAAATCTCGTAGAGCGAAACGTTACTTTAAAAGAGTGAAAATTGAGTTTGTACAATTTTCGAGTGATTTTTTGCTCTACAAGATTTAGAGAATAATCTTTCGAAGAATATTGTAAAATTTTATTGAAAAATCAGAATAATAGTCAAATCAATTTTTTTTTATTTGTTTTTGATTGAAATGTATCAATTTATTAGAATTCAGAGTATATTTTGAATAAATTTGACGTTTGCTCTCTAAATCCTGTAGAGTCAGAAAGCACTCGAAAAATTACACAAGCTCAATTTTTAGAGTGACTTTTAATTCTGCGAAATTTAAAGAGTAATCTTTCGAAGAATATTGTAAGATTTATTGAAGAAAAATCAGAATAATAAGCAAATCAATTTTTTTTTAATTTATTCTTGATTGGAAAGTATCAATTTATTAGAATTCAGAATATATTTTGAATAAATTTGACGTTTACTCTCTAAATCCTGTGACGTTGAGTGAAAAATCACTTGAAAATTGCACAAGCTCAATTTTCACTCCGTAAAAATGAATTTTCGTTCTATAAGAGTAAATTTTGATTTTTTGCTAGTGACAAATTATTCGAAAAATTGTACAAGCTCAATTTTCGCTTGTTTAGAGTGACTTTTCGATCACTCTACGAGAGCATTGATGAGCATGCACTGAAAAAAAAGATATAACTATCAAATGTATAATGAAATAGTATCAATTAAATATTTGTTCAATGTAACCAAAAATAATTTTACTTTTCTAAATATTTGGTAACTTATATCAGATTTGATAATACTTACTAAACATTTAGTAAAATAAAATTACTTTTGGTTATATTGACAAAATATTTAATTGATACTATTTCACTATACATTTGATAGTTATAACCAGACTTTTTTTTCAGTGTGTGATAGATTTGCAGATATATAAACTTATGAAACATTTGTGTATAACAAATAATACTTAATTCAAGTAAATTATACAGTATGCATGTATGTGTGGCTTATTTAAATAGTTTGTATATGTATAGCTTACTGAGATATCCTGTTTGACTCTTGATTTCAGGTGTTCGTGTGCATTTCTCGAGTGATAGCGCCAAGGTGAAGCAAACTATGCCAACCAGTAAGTAGACACGTATATGTAATGTCTTTTAACAAATGCAGATTGTCTTTACCTTATCGCCTCCATACGCAATGACGACATCTCGTTTCTTCTTTTTCGTCCTCATCGTCTCGCCAAGTCAAGAGGAACCGACGTACGCGATCTTGATCATTGATATTCAGCCGACTGTCTCGATCGCATCCTTTAATTAGCATCTGCTTTAATCGTCAGATTACCGGGCGATAAAACGGTTCATTTGCATATCGAGAAACGCAATGTTACTTTCATAATGAACCGAACAAAATAATAGATTCGTTTATTGATAATTACAAACAAATTATTACCGCCGTTTATTAAGTGCTATTAAATATTACAAATTATAGCAGTAATAATTATTGAAATCAAACGTGATTAAAGTTATTTCGAAGACTAAAATTAAAATTTATAAGCATATAAAATTGAGCTTTCATCGAAAATGCGATTAGACTTCGGTCTAATTTTTTTTTCCGCATCGTCGTTTACGTCAAGCCTCGATTTAAGTGAGACGTCTGTTGTCGGCTTATCGCCTCTTCCGCATATCGTAATTCCGCGTGCGAATCCGTCGCATTATTCCTTTATCGAGACATTCATTCCTGCGTGATGAGTCGCGAATGTTTTATGAGCGCTGTTGCGCGAGCAAGACGAGGCAACGCGACGGCGAGGATAAAGAAAAAGAAGAAGCGGCAATTTGCACGTGGACAACGATATTTCGCAGCTATTGTGAATACGCTAGCGAACGTGACATCATTCGTCCTCGCGATTACATAAAGATATCGGCGTCGTTAGTCTGCTAACATCGATGATCCTTACGTGATTCCTCGTTGCGCACGTGCATTTAACGCCGAGGCGCGCATTTAACGCTCCTGCGTAATCGTGTCGTGCCGACATTTGAGGACTAATGACTGCACGAGCGGTCGTTGCTGATGATCAGATTAAAAAAGAAAAGAAAAAGGAGAAAGATCCATAAGCATTGTGTCTCGGAAGCGCCGAGAACCGGAATGCCGCCGAGGCCACGTAATTTTTCAATTACCCTGGACTCGCTATATTTCACAACGTAATTTAATTTGTATATCTTATAACAACTCAGCTCTCTCTTATGAATTTATACGTATTACGCTGTACTTGTACAAATTGATACTTTTATCTTTTAAGCAAACTTTAATAAATTTTTTATTTAAGTCTGCTACGTCAAAGACGTTCCACAATTATCGCTTAAACAATATTTTAATAATATATTATTACATAACGTGATAATAATATACCGAGGATTAATTACAGTAGAAAATCTTAATATGTTGAGGTTGTAATAATTTCCGGGTATAATAAAATAATGATTACGATTGATATCCCGTAGAATTTGTACGTTCAAGTTCATGCTTACCGATCTAACATCTATTATTGATTTTTTAAGTATGTCTTTCGTGTACAATATCTGTAAATAAGCAAAAAAAAATTTTTACCTGTGACATTGGGCCCTCATTATATGCTTTACAAATTGGGCCTTATTATATATTTATAAATATAAGGCTTGAATAAATTAAAAATGACAAAGAAATTAAACATTTTCTTCTATATCAGTTTCAAATTAATTATTAATTACTTTGAAATTGATTTACATTGTTACAAAAATAAAACTCCTTATCTATTAGAGTAAATTCCTTAGAGTTTACTGTATTATTAAAAAATGCATAAAATATGTATATAAAATAATTGCATAAAATATATAAAGTAATGATCTTTTTGGGGCGATAACTTTTTAAAGAAGCATTTTTCGACCCATGTTTATAGAAAACTTTACATTCAGAATTAAATTTTATTTGTTATTTTCTATAATTAGAAAGTTAAATAATATTATAACATAATAAATCATAAAATAAGAAGGAAGAGAGTAATGGAATTTTATTTTTTAAATATAATTCAGTAAATATTAACACAATTCTTATCAGTAGTAGTTTGTTAACCATAATATACTACCAATCATCCTATAGGTAGAAGTTTATCAGGTATATAGAACAAACGTAATGTACAATTTATTGAAGAGGGAAAGAAAAGGATGGGTTTGTGAGATAGCAAGAGGGCCGTGGAATACTAACAACTAATGTCATAAAAGGCATTTTTAATTATTAAAAAAATCAAATTAATGATTTTTTGTAGATCTTATATATTAATAAGTGCCACAAAACAAGGTTTTATAAGCATTTTATAAAATATATTTTATTTGAAAAAAAATTTGTTAAACTAATTTCTTTGGCTTAAAAAATAACTTTTTAAAATAATTTCTTTGCGGCTAATAAGCATTATACAACGTCCACTATAAGGTTGTAAAATCATAAGAGTGGTCTTACGCTCGTAATACAAATGGCTCATCTCTCTCACTACATGGTATAGCTTTGTATGCCAAATTCATATACTCATATTATGGCACACATTAAATTCAATTACATTATTTAAAAGCCACATTCATGGTCTTAAAGCTAGGCTAATGTTAAAAAATTAATATCTAACATACTTCTTAAATTATTATACATAAACAGTATACACCTGTAAAAATTGCTGCTACCTGCAAAACTGAAATTCAGCTTTTATATTATATAAAAACGATTTATATTATATTTATATTATATGAACACTAATGATCAGTAATCTTCCTACAATGTGTGTCCAAATAGTCTGTAACAAAGTAATTTTAACAGTTGTTCTTAGAATTCACCGCGAATTATACGAGATATCATGGTGTCACATCACATTACACGTATCTCACGACTCCCGTCTTCTATACATTAAATAAATTTTGCAAATTTTTATAAAAAACAATTTGTTGTGTATGGCGATAGACTCAAGCCATCTATTAGACAAACGACACTTCCTTTAAAGTTACTAGATAACGAACTATTGTTTTGTCCAATCTCTCCGTGGCGCTGGTGTAGTAGATTTTTAGCCTCTCTCTGTTAACTTTTTCATTTCTGTGTGTATTCATACTCTCTGCTTGATACTCTTTCCTTTTTTTGTTTTGTTGCACGAGAGAGAGTTGCTTCCGTTTTCTTGTAAGATTTTGATTGAATAAATATTGTATTGAAACCGCAAATAAGCAATACAATTTATACATCCACTTTGTCACAAGTTTTTATTTCACTAAACAAACACTTTGCTGCCAATTCTAATTCCCCAGCCTCTTTTTATTTATTTCCAATGACATCTATTAAGCATATACTTTAGACTAAAGTTTTCAGATAGTAAATTCAAAAATAGGTCTTCTTTAGTTTAGCTCACACATTTTGGTTGCTGGACTAAGCAGGAGAGAAGCATACGATGGGGATGCACACACAGCGCTTTTACATGTACAATGAGGTGCATTAATGAGGTCCTTTTTCGGTGTAGAAAGACTAGCAATTTAATCAATCATGTGTTGCCATTGGCTTAGTGAGTTCGTCTGATTGGCTAAGATTGCTGTCACTTTTGCACTAACTACATCGAAAAAGGATCTCATTAATGCACCTCATTGTACACTTTTCCGAGTGGCTCTTGTCCTCAATAGGTTTGTCGCGTTGCTTGAAATATCTAAAAATTGTTGCACTTAAAACGAGATAAGTATGTGTATGTTCGAGCGTTGAAAAGAGAGGAAGCGATAATTCTGAGTGCAAACATGCAAACGCGAACATCAGACTTCATGGTAATCTGGTCTTCTATTGCTTAGAGCTACCGCACACATTTTTCGTAACCGTAACTGTAAGACGGAAGAATTAGCCAATCAGAGCCAAGAATTTGAAAATAATGATCTTGCATTTTTTACAATTTTCGAATTGGCAAATTCTTACGATACGTGTTACGGTTATGGTTATGCAAAGTGTGTGTACGGCAGCTTTTTTATTTTATTGTTCCACCTTTCTTCTTACATCATTATGATGTAAGAAGAAAGGTGGAACAGTTTCATGAAATGCAAAGTAGACATTTCAAAAATTTGTCCAAAGTGCAAAAGATAACATGGCTCCTTCCATAATGCGCGATAAATTAGATTGAGGCTGCAGACAATAAGAGAAATAAGGAACAGTTTGAAAACGTAAAACGTTCCTTATACAACATATTGAGCTATTCCTAATTCTCTGTTCTCTATTTCGTTCATTATATTTGAGCCCTGAGATTACATTAATATTTGGATTTTCGTCATCAACTATTATGAATGCACGCTCTTGCTTTTAGCTCTTGGATCTGCTCGCCTCTTGTGCCAGGAGAACAGACAGGGTACTCGAAATCAATCATGTTATTAATTAACTTTTAAGTATATGACTCGCGTTATGGTGCGGTCCCATGATACGGAACGTATGCGCAATGCGGAATTGGCGGAATGCTCGTGAT
>QKQZ01002140.1:0-21162 GCA_003595255.1 Solenopsis fugax | reverse complement strand
AGATATTTCCATTTTTACGAATTACCCCACCTAACGAATAGCCCTGGTCTCCCCTATATATCGCAAAAAGAACTTGCCCTGATTCGAACTCGTTTTATTTCACGATACACTAATCTTAACTTTTTCGAACGACGATCGATTTCTTGTTTGGGAGATAAAGACGCATATTGAGGAAGCGTAAACGGCGAGCGAGTGAAAACGAGGAAAACCTGCATAACACGCGACATACGGCGACGTGTATCGATTGGGCCGCGGAGTTAGCTCCCTGTTGCACGAAGACCAAATGACGGCATATTATTCCCCACTTACCCCCCGTTACGTCGGTAAAGAATACGGGAACACGACGTGAAATCGCTCGCGTGCGGCATGAATCATCATTCATTTCGTGTTACCAGCGACGTCGGGGTACGTGTCGGTGCCGTGCACCTGCAGAAGTGCACGCGGGTGTGCGTGAGCCCACGCGAACGCCGCAACGACGCCGGGCTGGTGGACGCCGGGCTTTTATCTCTCCAGAATCGGTTTACATGACCGGCATCTGATAAGTCGAACCCAGGCACAGTGGGATACCCCTTATTTACTCCCTTGCTTCCCTCGTCCACTTGCATTTGTATACCTTCCGTACGTTTGTCAAGACATTGAAGCAGCAGTGTGCGAGGCGACGTCACGTGGATTATTATCGCGGCCATCTTCGAAATTCCAGGATTCAAGAGCCATCGGAATTTTATAATCTCTCTCCCACGTCAGTCATGCCATGCATTTAATAAATTGTACTTTTCACGCGTAATTAATTATGCATAATTAATTGAAGTGCAATAATAGTTGTAGTAAAATTGAACGTGGAAGAAACTTGAACTTGAAGATAATAAAAATACAAGATATTTCAAGATACACTGAAAAAAATGTCTGGTTATAATACTACCAAACGTATAGTGAAATAATATCAATGAATTATTTTATCAATATAACCAAAAATAATTTTATTTTACTAAATGTTTAGTAGAGGAGAAGAGGGTATTATGGCTACTGTCGACACCACACACACAACACACACACACACACACACACAATATATTACACCTGTTATCTCCATTATTAGGTGATGTATTCTAATAAATGTTTATAGAGATATTTGTTTAGTAACCCATCGTTTTTTAATGCTAATATACCAATACATAATAACTGACAATTGTTATAAACCATTTTTATTTTTGAGCACTTCTAAACTTTTTCAAGGTACACTTTTAACCTTTAATTACACATACTTCCTCATTATTCTTAAACTTGAGTGTATTATCACACGAATGTACATACACTCGAGTGTTTTTTTGTTATTTAACTTTTTATTCGGCTATACATATTTTGAGTTATACAAAGTTAAAACAATAACATGGAATTTTGTTAATATAGTTTTTTCAACGAAATTTTTATATCGAAATATTTCTTCGATAAATCGATTGTCATTCTAGAGGGCGGTGTTTAGAAACATTAGAGATATCATTTTATACTTGTTTAATGTTAAACAAGGATAATAATATTTCTAATGAAATTTCCAATGGTATTTCTAAAGTTTCTGAACGCAGGAAAATTCTAAATCAGGAAAATTCTGAACAATGGAAAATTAAAAATATATAATTTTGTAACAAGGTACTGTGTTTCTTTTAAACTAAAGTAATTTTTTAAAATTATTTTTATGGATAGCCATATTAAAACCACTTTTTTTCTTCCACCGATTATGCAGTGCATTAGATTTTTAAAAATCACGTCCTAAATAATGAATATTTCATTACTTTGAGTCTAGAATCTGTTAAATAACACTTTGACGAATGTAATCGTTCAAGTTTCAATAGAAAATGTTAATTATAAACAAAATTATTCAATAAAATGAAAATGGGTGCCATATTACCCTCTTCTCCTCTAAATATTATCAAATCCGGCATAAGTTGCTAAACATTTAGTAAAATAAAATTATTTTTGGTTATATTGATAAAATATTTCATTGATACTATTTCACTATACATTTGGTAGTTATAATCAGACTTTTTTTTCAGTGTACGCACAAAATTCTCTTACCTTAAAAAGACGTGTCTTGCTATAAAAAATTGTACGTGATCAATTTAATTGATTACGCATGCATAATTTAGGGACAAGAGCTGCATGTCTGAATGCAAAAAATCTTGAGAGCGTGTCTTGCGCGAAACGGCGTAATTTTATATAAGGCGAAGTTTTTATACGTTTCGAGTCAGATGCTGCGAGTCAAAGATCACGTAGCGCGCTGACGATGTCAATTAAGTCGATTCATGGAGACAGCCTTCTTCTCGCCTCCGTCGCGCGATTCTTCGCTCGCAGAGACACCCAAGCGCTTCAAACTTGATGAACTCAAAAGGATCGCCGTCGCGCGGAACGACCGTTACGATGGGGAATGGCCAGTTTCCTCCCAGACACGTCTCCAACTTTCTCTGTTCCGTAGATGGATCGCGTCGACGCGTTTAAAAAGAGCGTGGTTGACATTCGTTTCTTTTATTGCGCGGTGCATTATGAAGCGAAGAAAAGAAGACGGCCGCGAGGCAAGAGAAAACGAGGGGAGGCCGAGGATGACGAGGGGGCGATGCTCGCGAATTTCTGGCCTCGGTGCCAAGGCCGATCTCAAGCCGGGTCGGGGTGGTGTGCTTTACATGGAGTACAATGCAATGGGCGTCGTTATGGCCGAGTAGCGTCATAAAGACTGGCGTCTCACTCGCCGTGCACAAAGCGCGCTATTTTGCTACCCTTCTCAACCTCTCCTGGCTCAACCATCCCCTCGCGCTACCCACTTTTTCCGTCCGTCCCGTCCGCCCCGTCCGCTCCGTGAGTTCGTGTGTCCTCTCGGTTTGCCGGAACCGTCGTCCTTTGCATACTCGCTCGCTCGCTTGCTCCGCCGCTTGTCTTTTTCCTCTTCTTTTCTCGTTTTGTCGGCAGCCGGCAGCGGAGCGCCACTCGCGTCGTCAGCACACTTCCTCTAGTCTGGATTCTCTGCCTCTTTAGCTTACTTCGGACCTGTTCCACGTTTCGTTCTGGCGTCACGCTCTGCTTCCTCTCGCGCGAACAAAGGTGCGAGATTTATTTACACCTGTTTCTCGTTTTTCTCATTTACTTCTCGATTTTGGATACTCGTAGATCTTCAAATTGTCTTTTACATCTCGTTGTAATCTAACAGGCAACTGCAGGATGGATGCACTTTATTTCATTTTATCTTTCTTTTTCCACTTATCGAGCTTTTATAATGTCTGCAGAAAATTAACAGGCATAATATTACATTTCGAAATAATTCATTTAACGAAATATTAATTATCGAGATTGCGTCGCGGATTTCAAACGAAATCGCATTTTTTTTCTACTCCCTTTTTTTAATTCACGATAAATATCTGACAATGTGTCGCGGATGCTCGGAGCGATCAATCCCTTCTAAAACTTTCACCCGCGACAAATCACTCCGTTAGCAAGTGGAGATCCATTAATCGCATTCCCGTTTGCTCTACCGCCGGTAAAAGCTTCGCCTCACCGACCACTGGAAGCACAGAGAAGAAAAACCCGGGGATGGGAGATGTGGCAATCGCCGGCCATACACTCCCCGACTCGCTGCCTTTATGGGCCTAATATAAAGAAACGACCACGGTCAACTACCTGCCAACGGCTAGACAACGTTTCATGAACTTGCTACGCGATAACGTAACATAATCTTCCCTTCCCGTACAATCTTCGATCCTTCCCTTGACGACGTTCACCGCTTCTCTCACATTGTCGGATATTGTTACGTTTCTTCACAACTTCTTTCACGATTCATCCTATTTCCGATTGTTTCAGTCCCGTTACGTCCTCGCCGCACTCTCCAAAATTAACTTTGCGTTGCAAATTGACTTTTGCCATTATTATTCGGTGAGAATACAAACAAATCTTGCATATTTCGTGCATATTCGTGTTATGAAAATGTTGCTGAATTTATCACGTATATGCTAGATTCGCACCGTGCTACTATCGTACGATGCATCCTGCAGGACTCCGTTCTCGCAGGACTTTCTTTCGCGTTTGTTTCGTGCGAATGAGGGCAATTGTATTGTGCACGGTGCTCATCACGGAACGCCTTGCTTGCGTTGTTTCTTCTTGAAGACGCGCGTACAATGTGAAGTTTACGAGAGAGATTTGTCTTCGCCGCCGCTCCCGTTTTCATATCCGAAACATTTTCTCTCCGCCATTCGCGAGATTAGACGCTGTACGTAGTAAATTACGAATAATACAATTACATCGCGCAATTATGATAATTGCGAGCCGTCGCGTCGGCTAATTGCACAATTCTCGCCCGATGCAACGCGCGAATGACAGAGCAAGTAATTTTCCGCCATCCGCTTCTCATTTTGCCTTCTCTCGAACTCTTTGGGAGGCGCGAGCGCGAAATTCGGAATATAACGCCGTTGACGAACGAGGCTATAGCAGGTGCGTCACGATCCAATCAACACCCTTTCATGTACGAGACAGCAACCACGCTATGCGAACTTGTGAAATATGATATTCGAGTGTCGGAGTCTCTGTATAGAGTTTTGCGGCTGTACGAGATTTTGCTTTAAAAACAAAAACTAGAAAAAGTATCATAAAATATCTCTCAATTCTGCCAAAAACTGATTCCGATTCTACATTTAATCGATTTGACTGAATAAGTAAAATATGGAGATGAGAGAGTCAAGATCAGGACCGATGAAAATGTCAAACATAAAAATGAGAGAGAGCCAATATCGGTCTATAGCGGACCTTGATGCCTAATAATAATTTTGTACGAATTTTTACAATTTTATACAATTTTTTTAAGATGTTCATGAGCATCAATGTTATTAAATTGCTCGTCATTTGAATTGGTGATATCACGTACCTATCTTGGCTTTGGTTAAGGATTATGTTTAGAGACCGACGAATATGCAACACGTAAGAATTCACACAAAATTATTAGTACTGTTCGTTTTGTCTGTTCTAGGTCTACTCGGAGCAGACCCAAGCAGATCTGGCTATCTTTGAGTGAATTGTAGAATAGGAAGTGAACTAGGTGAACCTACTTTACTTCCTGTTCTACGATTCATTTCCAAAGTTCCTCTATCTTAACTTAAAGATAGCCAGGTCTGCTCCGAGTAGACCCAGAACAGACAAAACGAACAATACTATTGTTAGATACCAAGATTCGGTGCACACCGATATTGGCTCTCATTTATTTTTATGTTTGACATTTCCATCGGTTCTGATTTTATTATTGTGAAGTAAACGCGATATTTTTATTTTGTTCAGTAGAGAAAATATCGTTTAAAAATATGATGCTAATAAGCTTGAGGGGAAGAAATAACGCTAAGATGACGCAGAGACGTCTGGAACGTCATCTGGTGCAGCATACACGTCAGACAGTTGCACATTGGCTTATACACACGTAGCCGCGGATATGTACATATTATGCATTTATGCCGACAAGTGCGAGTCAGAGGTTTTTGAGCTTTGCGGATGCAGCCATCCGCCACTAGACAGGAGAGCGTCTAGTGTCAAGTGGCAAAGCGGAACGAAGGGACTCAACGGGTAGAAGGATGGCGCAAGGCCGAGGGCGGTGATTGTGTCGTCGGAAGGATGGTAGAGCCCCGCGGAAGGGTAGCTTAGGAAGCGAAGGTGAGAAAGGAGGAAGGAGATGAGGAGAAGATGGAGAAGGATGACGGGGAGGCCGAAGGGAGGAGTAACGACGCCTTGTCGCATGCAGAATCGCGGCTCGATAATCGTGATAGAACGGCGCCATTACCGCGACGCGCAAAACGTCGTCGTCGTCATTCGAATATTTCCTTCCGCGTTCACCTCTTCGCTTTACCGTCTTTCTCTCTTTCTTTTTTTCTTTCTTTTTCTTTCTTTTTCTTCCTTTTTTTTCTTTTCTTTTAACGACACATTGAAATCACTTTGAGACGTCGGCCGACTTCGCGACGTGCCGCGTGGACGCGTCCTTTTAACGCCACTCCCGGGCCGGAAGTGACAACCTCGATGACGGGTTTATGGCAACGCTCGGCTCGACCGAGAGCCCCAGTCCCGGACCGCTTTTAAAGCGTCGATCTTAATAAATGACAGAGGCGCGCGAGGAAAATCAAAGTGGAAGTTCCGCGACGACCCATGGACCTTTACCGGCGATTTCTCTTCGTTGCGGCGAATTGACGTGGCGCGTGATGCACAAACTTGGACGGTCTTCAGTCCTCGCGACGTTAATGACCGACGAAACGGCTGACTTGTCGAACGAGTGGTCAGCAAAGTTTTGCGAAAAAAAAATATCGAAAAAAATATGCGCACGGTAGGAAGATCGAGGCTTGCTCTCAATTCTGATTCGTCGCAGTTCGCTGTAAGTGTCGGTGAATATCGAAATCAGTGAGAGAAATTCCTTTTCCGGCGACAGCCCCCGTGAAGATTGAGAGAGGGACACACAGCTCTCTCAGAACGAAAGCGTATCTCCACATCCCGTCGTCTCTCTTCCGGTTAATAGTATGCATTTATTCGGAGACGCGGAATTAGAGCAGGGATTGCGTCCGCAAGCGGAAGTGGGCGCGCTCGCCGTTTGAAAATCGCTGGGCAAGGCGCTTTTGAATTATTCAATCTCGCGGCGATGGAAAAGCGTCACCTTCCGCTACGGTCCCGGCCCTCTCAGCCGTTGTGCCGCTTCAACGATTCTCCTCTCGTGGAAACGATAAACCTAATATTCCCGAGCCTAGCTTCGCCGGCTGGCACTGCTTTAACTTTAACTCCTTTAACCTTCGATCTTCTCCCACTCTGTTTGGCGAGCCAAATTTCACCGACATTATTTCCGCTTTCATACGCTCGAAATGCCGCTGAGAATATCAGTAGCTACGAGCGTATAATCTAGCGATAAAATGTTAATGTATGCGATAAACGATATTCGAATTCTGTCTTATCACATAATTCCGATTCAACTGAAAGTCAAGTACGTCACTAAGATAATAGTGTATTTTCAATAAAATTATCATGTTCTTAGAGAAACTTAATCCGTTGAGGTTACACTTCCAAATAATAACATAACGGTCACATAGGGTCCACTGGACCCCCTGCACAAAATTAGTCGCTATTTGCCAGCTTTTTGATATTTCGTCGCAAAAATTTTATACCTTGAGGACATACCTTGAGGTCTGTTCTTTATCATCCAATAATTTTTTTTTTTATTAGAATTTAACATAATGAAAAAATTCAAATAAAAAAAACTGCAAAAATTTGACTTTTTTTTACAAAAATATTCATAACATTTTTAATTTTTGAGATAATTCAATAAAAATTTAGGGGTGTATTCTCAAGATAGTATACTTTGAGATAAAAATTAGTTTCATAGAAGGTTTTGAAAAAAGTACATTTATTTTGAAATTTGAAGTGCTCAATTTTAACAAAAATCAAAGAGATGAGTTATAAGATGCAAAACAGGATAAATAAATACATTTTTTTTCTTAAAAAAATATTGAATTTTATTTATAAAAGTTAGCGTGGGATCTTTTGGACCCCTGGTGACCGTAACGGGTTAAGAAACAAGTTAAGATGAATGTAATGGGGACACATGTTTAAATGTGAAATTACGCATTATGTAACATTAAATTTCAGTTCCATATTCCAAACGATATATCACGATTGAGAATTTACGCATCGACGCTCCGCGTTACTCTTCGTGCGAAAATAATCGACACTATTTCCGTAGCGGCAAATGGAACTCTCTTCGCGCAATTCCGTGCATAATTTCCGCACTAATTCTTCCGCATATGGGAACCGGAACTGCAGCATGCAAGTAACCACGACCTGCAGCGCGTGGTCAAAAGCCGGTCAGATTCAATTACGAGGCAGTTTAATAATTCGCCGCAAGCCGAGTCACGTACCGTGCCGAGACAAGAGTCGCCCCTTCCTCCGATTCGCTAAAGTTGCGAACTTGTTTTTGAGCTTGCCACTCGCATCGCTGCCGCAACTCTGCATCCCCTTTTACCCTGGCCACGTCCCGCAGACGATACGCCGCGTCCACGGAAATTCAAGCCAAAATTTCCCATTTTCTACAGACTCCGCGTGATCACTTGAGCAAACGTGCATAAAAGAAATTTATCTTCTGCAATCCCCACACTCGCATTTTAAAGTACATCTACAAATAGAGAACTAACCAAAGATGTATTGCATTTTAGCTGTCTTTTCTTTGTACAAGTAAGTGTTTTTTCAACGTAGGGGAAAGTTGCTGAATGCGTATCAATCACTTAAAACGTATCTATTCAATATTTTATATTTTTATTTCATATAAGCAGCATTTAGTGACAAAAATAGAAAGTAAATAACTAATACAGAAATTTATCAAGTTTCTTATTTTGTTTTGAGCATGCTGTCGGCATTAATAAAAAATCAGGTACATCTGATATAAATTTTTCATCAACTTATATAGCTGATAATAACGTAATTATACAATTTTATTTTAAATTGTTATATTTTTATAAAAGAAAGCTTGTTGAAGAATATTTTACATTCATTGCATACATGCTTATAATTATTATTTTTATAATAATAAGTTATAATAATAAGTAATTTAATTTTTGTTAAATCGAAATTTTTATAAACTCTATCATGTTTCCTAATTCGTACCACCACCAATTTTACTATGAAGAAATGATACTAATGTAAGATTAATAAGTGATAATAGTAAAACTAGTAATTGCTAATGAATAAAAATATGTCAATTACAAAAATTAATTCAAACCAGTTTAATTTCAGTGTTCTTAACTTTTCATTATTTATTAATTCTTGAATATTTGATCACTTTTTTGATAAATTATTAATAAAATAAATATTAGCTAATGGTTTTTTTATTTTTAATTACTTTAATTCACAAGTTCGATATTTTTGATGATACGATTTAAAAGACCACAGGTACGCTCTAGGCAACCGGTTTTCTAAAGCACGCCTTTCGCAGCATGTTACATTATAATAAATTAATTTGTTATTACCAAAACAGCATCAAATGTGAAATATAATAAAAAATAGCTTAAGTGGTACGCATTTGGCAACTTTCCCTATTATTCTTTCTGTTCCATCTATTCGAAACATCGGTATTCCCAGGCATGCTAATAAACTCTGTTCAACTTAACTCAACTCCGATATTGGCAGTAGATTAACTAACTGTAACATGTTTCGGATATTTGGATCGGACGAACGCGTACAGTTCGGACATATATTTCCGTCGACGTGGATTCCGTATGAGAACATATCGTCCTCGGAAGCTCGCCGAATTGAATGCGCTCGCGACGAAAGCCAACGCGACGTGCGCGAGATAGCAGCGTCGCGAATGCGTCACGTACTCTTTGCATGTCGCGCGCGCACGCGTACTCCGAAACTCGCGAGTACCATCGCACCCTTTATCCGGTACGATATCTCGTCGTTCGTCGAGAATCGGCGTATTTACGTATTTCCCCTCGGCGGACAAGAACGGATTCAACTCCAGCGGAGCGTCGAACGTAAATCCTCGGCCGTTACGTTGAGAGAGAGAGAGAGAGAGAGAGAGAGAGAGAGAGAGAGAGAGAGAGAGAGAGAGGGGCGCGATGAAAAGTTACGAGCCGCGGAGCAGATAACATTGATACGTCAGTGAGTACGCGCTTACGAATTTTTTGCGGATCACCAAAACGCGTATCTGAAACGGCAGATTTCCATTCCCCTCTCCGTGTGTCTCCCTCTCTCTCTCTTTTGCTCTTGCGTTCCCTCTTCATCGTATAATAATGCAGTTGTCGAGTTTTTGCTGCGACCGTCGCGCCCTTTGGAAAATGCACGAGGCGCCTCTCGGTGTGTGAGTGCGTCGTGCGCGGCAAAGGGAATATCAACGGATCCCATCTATGCGTGAAAAATGACAGCGATATATCAAAGGCGCGATCATTAATCACCGGGTTTCGCGCTCGCGAGCGGTGTCGTCGCGACGCCGAGGAGAGGTCTTTCGGCGTCTGCCTGCCCGGCGAAATCCGTTTTGCCGGGCCGCTAGTCGAAACCCCTCGTTCCGTAACGCCCTGGCGAAATGGAGAAGCGTGAAACGCTATTCCGATCTCCCTGGTAGCGTCGAATGGCGATCGAAATAGATACGAGTAGATGGAGATGTTTATTTCGCAACGAGATTTATGATGACCTCGCTCGATTCCCGAAATAATGTTGTCGTTGCACGACGCGCGCAATCGCGCAAGTGCACTGAAAAAAAAGTCTGGTTATAACTACCAAATGTATAGTGAAATAGTATCAATTAAATATTTTGTCAATATAACCAAAAATAATTTTATTTTATTCAATGTTTAGTAAGTATTATCAAATTTGGTATAAGTTATTAAATATTTAGAAAAGTAAAATTATTTCTGGTTACATTGACCAAATATTTAATTGATACTATTTCACTATACATTTAGTAATTATAACCAGTCTTTTTTTCAGTGTGCTCTCCGATCATCCCCTTTTTTATCGATTTCGATTCATCGCCACGATATTTTATAACCGTTAATTGGGGTATATCCTCGCGAGGTTTAAATACGCAACGATTAAAACGATACTCTAAATGCAGGTCACTCCATCGAGATACAAATAAAATCTCTCGCCCTGACAAATTAAACAAAGCACGGTGAACGACGCGTCGTTTAGCGCGAATTTGTTCAGTTTAATTAATCCTGGAGATATGCGAAACAGTCCTGCTACAATCCTCCTGCAACACTGGCAGCAGTTTGCTGTCGCTGTTTGCAGTTGTGTCAACAGAATTCATATCTGAGCACATTACGATTCGCCATACGTGGAAACGTCGGATTACGAACTGTGTGTGCGCACGCGCGCGTTATCCTTTTTTTATATCGAATAACGGCGCGATAGCGGCTGAAAGAGAACAATACGCGGCATCGTAGTGGCGATACGTTTAGATATCCACGAAAAAAACAGAACTGACAGAAAAGGAGAGAGCGATGCGCGACCAGCGAGCGAGGGTGAGAGAAAGTGGAGGGTTTGCATCGACGGCTTTGTCCTATTGTGCCGTTATGTCGTTAATGACAACGTTTTTTGCACGACGTGTCGACGTTCGCTCGCACGCGTGCATTCTCGCCTCGAAATCGCATGAAACTCATCGACCGCATGCACGTACGCACGCACGCACGCACGCACACACGCGCTGATGACAGCGCGTCCACGCGTGCTCAGGCAGGCGCGTTGATGTCATTATAAACGAGCGAGCGAGTGGATCCGCACTCAATTTGTTTGATATCCTCGCCACGTATAATCGACGAAACTCTTTCGCGCACCCCCGTCCCTACATTCACCGGCGCACGACACGCCACTTTGTCATCATAATACGTCCTACCGGGACCCTCCGAGTGCCTCCGAGGAAAGCGGCTCTGTAAAAAGTGCGCGTCCTCGGCGTGGGAGTTTCTCGACAGGAGTTTCATCTATCGAGGATGTGCTCCGCGCACGGCCGGACCCGCTTGGCGAACGAGGCTCAAGCGCCATCACGGGGTAACGATCGCCACTTAAATATCATGATTCGCCATTTTCACCCTACTGCGTACGTATGATCTCTTCCTCGCGTCTGTCATCATTTAACGACATTACTACGTGTAATGCGTGGAACTGAATTTAAGGGTGTGAGAATATCTGTTGGAAAATGCCACGCGCGACAATCGTGATTTTCCAAAAATTCTTTAACTGGGACCAGGGTAATTCACACCTCGTGGCTTTTTCTACAGATGTAATTATCTTAAAATATTTAACGTTCAACTTATAGAGGACGGAAAAACTAATGGAGTCGACTGAACTTTCAATTCAGGATCCTTCGTTTTTACTCCTAACGCTTTACCTAATGTGTTACACCACGACTGCTCCATTACTCTCATAATTATTCTGATCATCTATGCACACATTTTTTATTTTTCTATAAAAGTACAAAAGTCGAATAGCCTTCGAAAGCAGATTCTATACTAGATTTGGCATCTATATATTCATTCATTTCGCAATGCTATATTACAAATGCTCTTTTTCCTTTTTTTTCTTTTTAATGAATGTCGAAAACTTTGGTGAAGAGTAATTGAATCCACCATTGAAGAAGTTTTTCGATGAAGAATGCAAACGACAAGGTTGCGGAAGCGAGCGTTATTACTTTTAGCCTTTCTGCCCGATAGATTGGTGTTCCAGAACTTGCCAACGCTCTCAAACGACGGGATGAACGGTATATAACGGAAATAGATCGAAAGACACCCGGTGGCAGGAGGTAGGGGCAAGTTCTGGTTTTGATAGTTATGATTGCGACGGTGGCACGCCTCTCTTCTAGTCCGAGTTACCGCCTGCTGAGTGCCATCCGTTTCCTATGGTAGTCTACAAACAGCTCTGTGCTTCTGTTACAAGCTTAATCTATTAAAGGTTCTTTGTGAACACGTTAAAATTTGCTCGATTCGCTAATGATCTTTTCGATTGGAAAATAGTGTATCGCGAAAATAGATCGAAAATTCAAATTATTTACGACCACTTAGTGCACAAAACGATAACGAAGTACTTTTGTGTTAGAAGTGAAAACCTCGTAAATTTTTCGCTCGATTCCGTCGGAGAAAAACAGATTTTAAAAGAATTCTCTCTCTCCTTTTCTCTCAACCGCAACGATTACGTAACTCATTTAAATCAACTCGTCCCTTCTTTGAGCTATCTCTTTCCTCGCTTCTCCTCTCATCGACTTCAACGGATAATAATGTAGTCGAATGATGCTACGGTGTTTTTAGGCGCGAGTTACTGCCGCTTCCGCGGCCGCCTGATTTACATTTATTGCGCCGTTTACATAATGGCGCCGCTACATCTTCCGTTATTCTAACTAATTATACTCCCATTTGGATAAAATACGATTCCGAGCGCCGGACATTTGAACGCATGAAGTTGAGGGATTCGGTCGCTGGTTAATTTTCGTGGTGCCGCACATCCGACAATTTATTTGTCGTTCGTAACTGCGATCATCATTATGCTACAACTACAAACAGTAGAATGCAATATTTATATTTATATGTGACACACATTTTTATATGCGTATACAGCATACATTTTTATATATGTACAGCGTGCAAAAAATGCGGAAGACAATCCGAAGATTTTTTTATTCGTCTTTTCGCTATTTTATCCGGTCGACGTGAGCGCAATTGCGCTCAGATTCCATAACATCATTGCGAGGATAAATCAATCTCCCGTATCGGCTATTCAAGCGCGCGGCCCGCGAAATTAATCATTTTTCTCGCAATTGGATCGTCGACCGATCGATAGGGTCGTTATACGTAGCGAAGTCAATTTCGTGCCGATCGCATAAATTGTTCGTCGTTATGGAGTCCGGTGAGCCCGCGCGAACAGATTTCACCTGGGAACTCGCGTGATTCGTGCCCAACACCGTGGAGGATAATTCTCGCGGGCTATAGCTAATTGCGATTAGGTCAAGAGAGCGAAGGCAACCCCGACGGAGACTTCGGGGCTACGTAATCAGAACTACGGAATGATCTTATTCCGAATGGAAGCCGCAGCATCCTTCGGCGAACGGGGACCATCGCCATCGTCTGGGTACGTCCGCTGCCTCAGCAGGTCCACGAGGGGGTCGGGCTAATTGTCCTCGTTTGTTACGATTACGCGAACGATACATCCTTTTTATCGTTATTCTCTGCTTGAAACGACCGTTGTCCTCTTTACTGTGGCCTGCGTTCGCGTGCTCTTAGCCAGCCGCATATATTTCCCGGGCGAATTTCTGCTTAATGTCCGATAAAGAAAGATCGGTAGAAGGATCGTGGCCCCCGCTAGATTATCTCGACCCATTGCGGACGATATACCTATACATATATAACGTCGTGAGTAAATACGTATGTGCTGAGGGTAATACGAATCTCTCTCGGTCGGTTGATCGCGGACTGTTTCTTTCTATCAGAATATTAGCAACTTTAGGACTCGATAAATTTATCAAGATTTATCCGTGTAATTTGTAGTTATCGCAGTTTCACTACAAGGTAATGTAATGAAAATGTCACAAATATTTCTCTTGTTCTAAATTAATCGGGAATTATGAAAAAAAACTAGCAATTTAGAAATGCTAGTCATCATGACGTTGCTTGAGAGATGTAATCGTGAAGTGACTACTATGTCATAACGACAAGTTTCATACGTCTCAATCATTGCGCAATTTACTTCATGTGATTCCTCTCTTTCTCCTGTGAAGTAAGCCAATAGCGTGGCGATACGTCATTCCAAGTGCCGTCATTATTTACCGGATCGCGGTCGATTTTTTTAACCGAGTGCCGGCTCCGCGCCGAACAAAGGCGACGCCGATGTCGGTGGAGCATGATGCCGAGGGGGTCGGGCTAAAATTCGGTGCCGCAGAGCGGTAAAGCGGCGCTGCGCGGCCGCTCGAAACGCGTCGAATTTCCTCTTTCAATTTCGCAGGTACTATTCAATTTCCCGGCTCCGCGGCTAAGAAACGTTTGGATATTTCTCTCCTTTTTTCTACCATGCCGTTCGCTTTCTTCTCTCTCTCTCTATATATATAAAGCCCCGTGATTGCTGCCCCGCAATCCTGCTCTCACTCTGGTGCTCGAGGCAGAACGGCAGAAGTGGCTGGGCTGACCCGAAGCGAGGAGAAATGGTCTTGCCACGAGTAACGTAGTTAGGCGAACGCGTGGCCAATGAGCCGTTTTGTCCCCGACCCCTCATGGCTTATTTTTCATTCTTTCTCCGGACGAACGGCACCCCACCATCGTTCTTCCCACCGTCTTTGTTTCTCCTTCCGTTTCTGCGTCTCCCCATCTCGCGGTCGTTGTTCTTCGTCGTCACCGAACTTCCTGTCTTCGTACTCGAGCCCGATTACCGACGGGATTTCCCTCTCTACGATTTTCTTAGATTAAGTGGAGAGCTTTCGAGAGATTCTTGGTCGACAGCGAGTTGTCAGATATGCCGAGAATAACGTTAATTGAATCCTTTCCTTTCGCGGAGATATTTATTCTTTATATATACGAAATTACGATTTGTACACGTTAAAAAAAACTTGCGTTATATGTAGGTATGTAGAGTACAGTTTTGAAATCAATTGAAGTGTATCAGTGTCGGCGTTTTCGTCTCAAACGGATCACCCTCTCACGCCAGCGCTGGAGCGCTAATTGATTAAGATTTCTTCGCGGAGACCGAATGGGAGCCGAGTGCACTAATGAAATTAACGCTCGTCTACCTGGCCGCGATCGATACAGGCCTTTAATCAGTCCCTTCGGCCCGTCCTTCGACTCTCTCGTCGGTTTTCCGGCGGATCGACGTTTGGAGTGCACCGAAGCCGAAAAGTTCTTTTCCGCTGGTACGCGCCAGGGAAACCTTTTCAGACGGCAGGGGCGCGACGCTCTGTAAAGTAAAGTAAATAATGATTAGGGCGATTTGTATTTTTACGTCGTGCCTGATTTCTGTTGGGTAAATATTGCGAGTTTTCTTAAGACCGTACTTCTCTGTTCCCTTCCGCTCCTCTCTTTACTCGGCCCGATTCGCTCACCCTTGGCATCGGCTTTTACGAGAAAGTGCGTAACTTTACTGGATAGACGCCTGCCGAGGGAATCGTGATTTCTATGTAACAGTTTATAACGTTTCTGTGTAGTCGCTACTCTATACACTTCTCGCAGCATCTCTAATGCGATTTAAGATTACTGCCATTCAGCATGCAACAAGGATCAATATACTTACTTGTAGTTAAAGTAAATCTGATTACTCAACTGTTTGTATAAATATCGACGAAGCTTATTCGTCGTAACAATAAGACGAAACAGATTCTTTTTTAAAGAGATTATATATGTATAATAGTACGAAGGTACTGCGATTTCAAGGAAATTCTCAGTGAGCCAATCAGTAACGTCAATGAAGTTCTCGTACAAAATACATAAAACGTTTCGCGATATTCAGAACAAAAGTCACCATGTACGTTTCAAATCTAGTCATTCGACATGCATTCGAACAGAAAATAAAAGGGAGAACACATTTATCGAGCCCACTCTCGGGCGGCATTGTGCAATATCGCGAACCGATAGGCGTCGGTACATTTTTTTTTTTTTAATCGGACGATTTCGGCTTACACGTTTGTAAAATCGCCGATGAAACGATCTATAGGCGCGATACTTCAACGTCGTTGAAGTGGAAACAGTTGTAGCACGTCGAGTAGGCACGTTTCCGTATACCGCGATGAAACCAATGGAACGGGGCGGATACACTTCGGTCGTTTGCATTTTCCCGTGTTCATACTCTGTCACGGCTTATACGGGGGAAAAAAAATGTTTGCAGTGCAGAGCCATTCGCGACACATTCAAACGATGCGCGGGTAGAGTCCGGCTACATAATTATATCCTTATTATTTTACTTGATTCGAAGCGCAAGTTTCTAACTTTGAGTCGGTCTTCAAATCACAATTTTCTCATTGTTACTGCTTTCGTCATTTTGCCAAGGAGTAATACCTCGAGATCCTCCTCCCACCGTCGAGTTGTCCGTTCATAGATTTTCTTCTTCGTCTCATTATAACTCGTTAAAATTTCATTCACGAGGAACGGGCATTTGCTCCGTCCGTTGTATTTCGTACCCGGTACGCGATCCTCCTTCATCCAAAGTTCCGAGTGGGATCGCGCGGCGGCGCGAACTTCTCTCGGCTACAAATTAGGTGCTAAATGGCGCGAAACGGTTCGTTGCAGTACTCAGGAGGATATTGCTGCGATGTATCGCATTACCAAGACGCGATTCTACTTGGGGCACGGTCGTATCGTTGGCAACGGCGGCAATGCCGCCACCACCACCACCACCACCATCACCACCACCGTCGCCGTCGCCATCGTCGTCTCGGGGGCAGAGAAGAAGAAGAAGGAGAAGAAGAACATCGGGGACGGAGGGATGCTGGAAATCCAGGATCGCGGAATTACGAACGCTCGTCGGCCGAGTTTCGTCGTCGGCGCGTTAACGGCTAACTCGAAGCTACGTTAAATTAAACAGAGGGGAGATAAGTTTGGACGTGTCGCTAACTTTACTTCTCTCGAATCCTCTTCCGCCATCCCCCTTCGGTATCATGTTCTCCTTCTTGTGCCCCTGCCGTTACAATCCAGTAACGCTTTCACGAGCAATCCTGATTGCTCCTGCTTTTCGGTGGCTCCGTAAATGCGGCAGCGCCATGCTGTCTGGCCCGAGACTTGCTGCTGTCAGCAGGAATTAATTTTACAATAGCTCTGCAGTCCCCGAAGAGAGAAGAATGGCACACGATGTTCGGGGATCGCGACTATTTTTGCGAGTGTCAAACGCTCATATAGTAGTCTGACACTCATATAGGAGAAGACGAGAGAAAGCCTGTATATTTCAAAAGTTTATCTTCTGACGAAATGTCACATGAAATATCGTCATATAACATCATTAAACACGGATTGCGTTTGCCCATTTGACGTTATGAAGTGTGTGTTTGAGTCGTTTCGCATATGGAGATTATTCGAGATTACTGAAAACTCTCATATATATTCGGGATAAGAGTTTAGGTGAAGATATTCACCGACACGGGGCTTACGCGACGTTCTGCGACGGGGAACACCAGACAGTCGGGAAGATCGCAATGCAAAGGGGAGGGTAATCGGAGGCAGGGAAGAGACTCCGTATTTTATCTAAATGATGTCAAAGGGGAACCGCCGCGTTTGGAGTCGGGTCGGGTCGCGGCCTTCAGCATCTACCAGCCTCTTTCTATCTTCATCGTCTCGCTCTTTATTCCGTCTCCCCTGCTCCTCGTATTCGCCCGTCGTGTGCGCGACCTTTGCACTTTCCCTCTCACTCCATCGGACGGAACGAGAGCGGAGAGCAGCGCTTCAAATTCGCGTACCCGTACGAGTAGGTCCCTCTGCGAGTATTATTCCGCACTCTACTTTCGCGCTTCTTCTGTCGCGTAATGCCTTACCGCGATGCGCCCTGACATTTAGGGTGAAAACGTCGATACGGTCTTGTTTCTCCACTGGCTTTTTTCTACATAAATTCTCCATTTCTCTTCGCCTCGACCTTTTGTTCTCTTTTGTACCCGTCGTGCAATGTCGATTACAAGAGTCGAAAGAGGAAACGCGGCGCCGGTATTCATGTGCATTAGCAGGAGGATAAGGTGTGTGAGTCGGGAGAAGGCATCGCTAATGGAGATGCGATGTAGGTGTCCCGTAAAATTTTATAACTATAAAACTGTTCCATATCTTCTCTTCGACTCTCGTTCTCGCTTTATTTTTTCTCTTTCTTTTTCGCTCTTTCTCTTTCCTCCTATTTTACGATTTTAAGCGTCGACTATCCGCGCTCCCTGTATGCTGCTTTTTTTTTACTTAATTTAAATGCGAGGAACTATAACGTAGAGAATAATAAAATTATCATAAAGACCATATTGAATTACTTTAAATTTAATTTTTTGAAATGTGTTTTATAATTTTAGTATTTATTTTAAAAAATATGTAACGTGTACCTACAAGTTATCGAATTTATTTAAATGATTTTGTAATTTAATTGTTTCGCACATAAAGATGAAAGAATCAATATCGATAGTGATCTACTGTAGATGCTTAATAAGAATTTTTGTGTGAATTTTTACAATCTCCAACTCACGTGAACATGAACGAAGATTTGTAAAAATTTATATAAAAATTATTAGGTACCAAGTGATCTCCGCCACAGACCAATATTGATTATCTCAGCTTTACGTTTGATATTTTCATCGCTTCTAATTTCATTTATCATCATTGTTCAATCGTTTTGTAGTTTATGCGCTTTCAGTAAACTGTTTAAAATGTCACGACGAGATACTCGCCATGCATTCACTTTGCACGTTATGCTCGTCCTGAATAATACTAAACTTATAAAACCAGAGCGGAGTCTGTTTTCCCAGGGGGAAAGGGGGGAGGGCAACCTTAATCAGGCGAGTACACGCGACGGCTTTCAGCGGACTCGTCAATTTAGTCGTAATGCAGTTACTGTGCGTATTCGACCGTTTATTTGTTTGTTTGTTCGTTTGTTAAATACGCCACTTAGCTGTCAAGTCAAGCGCGGTTAGCTGTTTGTTTTACTTTCAAGCACTCGCGATGATTATTCATTGCTGCCTTTATACAGCGCTCTGCTCTCCATAGTGTACCCTAGCGAGGAATAATGACGGGGTCCCCTATTGACTGCACCGTTCGCGTCCCCGTCGTTCCTCTTCTCGGCTCTCGCGAAGAATAAACTGCGAAAAGGACTCCCTCTTTCTCGTACATACACTCCGTTATGCTCTACCTTCAACTTGAATATACTTATCTCTTTTCCACCTTACTTCCTGCTTCTACTATTTGGCTTGGCAATACTGTTTCCTTTTTAGCAGCCAATATTCGTACGACATTGTGTTAGTAGAGCGGTACAACAATGATAAGATCGTTCACAAGAACTGCGAAATATCTCAAATGCATTTTTTTGCTAACTTATATTTCAAGAGAACTTTAGAGAAATTGTATTTTATTTTTCATGCATACATGTTTCATGTTACTTTCGTGACTTGCTTAACATTTTATACACACACCAGGCAGAATTTAGTATGTATTTATTAATATGTGTATGTGGTTTCACCGTTTTTCCCAAGATGGTTGAGTACATCGCACGCTATGTGACAGCGTAAATTAGCAAACGATAAAGTTAATCTGTCTTTGTCATTACGAGGACCCCGCGTGAGAGATTGCTTTTGAACGACAGGAGTTTATTATGTAGCCAGCGCTTTCGATACCGTTCTAGTCTAAGAGCCACGTATGTGTACCTCCATTGCCGCGGTTTAATTTTGGAAACAAGGCGGGGCTTTTCTGCGCGAGATCGAGCGAGAAGCATGACGCGATGTTACTGATGGCGGCGGTAATGAGGAAAAATGTTTGCGCTCTGCTACCCTAAAACCTGAAAGGGTTCTTATGTTGAGCAGACAGCCTACTATGCGAGTATCTCGACTCTGGGAGGGACCGTATCTTTTTCTCACGTAGCTCCGTGAGAAATTCATCGCCGTCTCCGCCTTTCTTGAGTGAACGATACGGATAATTCCTATGGCCCTTCTCGAATGAAACCGAGCCCAGCGCGATCCTATGCATTGAAGCGCATCTGGAGACTGGATCGGTAGCGGTACGCGATAATCCCGCTTGCTTTGTTCGTTTGACGATCGATTGACGAAGACTAGCAGACCGCACGCATAGCCTTCCAGGCAGGTGATCTGCCCAATAGTGTGAACGCCGCCTCTCTCTGAGAGGCACCGTTGCGTATCATCGAGCACGCGATTGTATAACATGTAATATGCAACATGTTATATGCAGCAAATCTGATATCTCTCTGCCTCGCCGCTATTTATTCATGTTTGCATTTCCTTTGTTGGAAGTGGTGAGTAGACAAGAACCGCATACGTACCTGATAATACCCCGACGACATTCAACGAGCACAGGTATTCTGTTAGATAAATCAGGAGGTGTTCACGGCTTTACGTTGGAAATCAGTGGCGAAAGTAAATTGGCTCGCTCTATCAGAAGTTAAATTAAACAAGAACATTTTTTCCCGAGCGTTCCCCTCGAGCATAAGAAAAGATTGACCAATTTCTTGTAAACTTTTCGTTCCTTCGCCTTCCGGTGTATCTAATTAATGCTGGGCAATATTTTTTCGAGTTAACACTAACGCAAATGAACAGTTGACGAATCACTAGAGTCTTGAGATATTTTTTTTACAGTTCTCGTAATTTCTTGTACACTCCTCACATACATTGTCTCACAAAACTTTGAACGTATCGATTTATTATAACAATTAACGTCTGAGGGATCATCTATCTTGCGAGTGGCATACACAGCGGACATGCCGATAATAATCTCCCAGAGCGCGATCGATTACGGTACAGATTACTCAGGTGCCCGTTGCATTGATCAAAGCGGGATTCGCATTGGGATACTCTAATTGGCACGTGCATGCTTTGCCAGGAATTTGATTTGCTTTCCGTTTGCCGGGCATCCACAGATTGACCTCTACAGATATTGCGATCTGCGTACTTCAGCGAGCATCAAAGAAAATGCGAAGCAAGCAAACCTAAGTCGGAATACTCTCTTCCTTTCTATCTTCTCTCTCTCTCTCTCT
>QKQZ01002131.1:0-19084 GCA_003595255.1 Solenopsis fugax | reverse complement strand
AATACTTTAGTCGTTATAATAGAAAAACTGTTTTATAAAAGAATATGCGAAATAAAGCATATAAATGGATAAATATGTTATATTAATTTATACAAACACACACACACACACGGGGGGGTGCAAGGGGTGGGCCTACGCCCCCCCGTGTGTGTGTATATATAAATATAACATATTTATCCATTTATATGCTTCNCCCCCCGTGTGTGTGTATATATAAATATAACATATTTATCCATTTATATGCTTCATTTCGCACATTCTTTTATAAAACAGTTTTTCTATTATAACGACTAAAGTATTGAAGATAGGTAAAATATGACCTATTTTGTAGAGCTTATCGCGAGCTTTATTTTTTGTTTGACTCTTTTTTTTGTAAAATGAATATTCTCTGAAATAATAAAAAAAAAACTGTTTTTTCTTTCTCTAAGTATATCTAGAAAACTATACGAGAGCGCCAATTAATTTATAAGGAAAAGTTGTTCAGTATCCTTGCCTCTATAACATATGTCAAGGTCAACATGATTGAAGCTGGGTCCCCTATAGTAAATAATTACCAATGTTTTTTTTACTGTGTAAAGAACATGTTCATTTATTTATGAGAAATTGTCAAGTTACTAAAAAAAAATAATTACAACTTAGCAATAGGATTAAAGCGGGTACGCGAAAATCTAGCGAATTATACGGATAAATGTTTCCGTAAGCCATTCAATTGCGCCAGTTTACATTTCGTCGTTTGCCATTACCGCTTTTGGTCGCTTTGAGCTTTAAGCGAAGTTCGGACTCAATATATCGCTAACTCTCAACTAATTGATAGCGCAAAATAGCTTGGGTATAGCTTGGATGTAACCCTGCGGTCATGGGAAACTCGAACGAATAACATGGTTTCCTTGTCAGGATGTTACCCGTTCGTTCGGGATAAAATACGTTTAGTACGTTCCTCGAAATTTTTCGCATTCGGCGCCCGCGCTCTTTCTCGTAACTCTCTTCGTTCCTTTTCACGTAGCATATATACAAAAAATCGCACGACTCGCTGTAAATTGCGCTTCTTGCACGAATGCCGCGTTCGCTCCTCCGGATTCGTCCTCGATTCGCGCGAGTCGATTCGATTCGGATATCTCGCCGGATATCGTTGCTCATCCAATGTCGATCCCGACGGTGACGGCCGTTCTCGGCTTTTACGAGGCGAAGCTTCGCGCAGGACAATGCTGAGATTGCGTCGAAGTCGGAAGGATTTCGGAACGAACGGTGCGTCACGGTGTCATCATGGAAACAAGAACGACGCTCGTTCCACGGATTTTCAAAGGGGGGAGAAGGAGATAAGGTGGAAACGAAGAGGTTCGATTTCGCGCGAGAAGATTGATGGAACTTTTTACATTCGACATAATACCGCCGGAATATTTCGCTCGCATCCTCTTGCAAGATTTGACGTCATTAGAAAAAGTAATTTCTACGAGAAAGGTAGAGTTACGGGAAATATATTAAATTAAATACGCGCACTTTGATATAAATTTCATTATTATGTCGAATTATTCTGTAGACACAAATAATTCGTTCATCGTAGCTAAATAGTCGAATGTTGCTTTAATAAGAATCGACGATGTGATATTTGTTAAAATTATTACGGTATAATAATTCCATAATTTCCATTTATTTTCCTGAGAATAGAAAGACTATAAGAAGTGGAGAAGAATTGCTGAATGTACCACTTAAGTTATTTTTTATTATATTTCGTATTTAGTACTAAGTACGCAAATAAACGTTTGAACTTGTATGCTCAATGTTTCAGACATCTATTATATTACAACAATTAATATAATATCTTCACTAATAATAAATTTATTAAAAGTGTTCTTATTCTTATTACAAAAGGTATGATTTAAGCAACCAGTAGCCTAATTCGTACATGGGTTTCCTAAAACGTATTCGTATTTGAAAGTATTGAATTTATGAATTAAAATAATTAAAAATATAAGGAATTATTAAAATTTAATTTATTAATAATTTATCGAAAAAGGATGAAATATTTAATAATTAATATATAACAACAATGAAAAAGTAAGAACATCAAAATAAAACTGGCTTTAATCAATTATTAGTTTTACTACTATCATTTATAAGTCACGTTAATATTATTTGTTGTAATAAAATTTGTGTGATGGTACGATTTAGAAAATTTAAGAGATTTTATAAAAATATTGATTTAATCTTCATAACAATTGCAAATATACAATGAATATAAAATATTTTATAACAAACCTTTTATAAAAATACAAAAATTCAAAATAAAATTGCACAATTTTACTGTATTATCAGCTATATAAACTGATCAAAAATTAATATCAGTTGTATCTGATTTTTTTTAATTGTTAGCACACATGAAACATATGTAACATGTTAAATTTTTGCTTACATTACTCATTTCTCATTTATTTCATATTTTTGTCACTAAATGTTGCTTATATTAAGTAAAAATATAAAATATTGAGATACGCTTTAAGCGACCGATACGCATTCAGCAACTCTTTTCTAGTTCCATTCTTATAAATTGATTTCGCGACGTCGATCTGGAAATACTCGATGAATGCTTTTTATTGCATATCAAAATTTCGACCTCTCGGGCAAATATTCGGTTCTCATCCTTCTTTCGATTCCGAAGAGAAGACGAACAAATAATAATATACCATTCCCGCGGCTTCAAATGGAAACTACATTCTCCGTTTTCTCAATTTCTTTCTGGTATATTCGTATAATAACAAAGTCTTGTAACCCGCGGGACCCGATCCTCGCCGAAGCTTCGCCGTCATCATCGTCTTCGTCGTCGTTGCATTCAGTTTCTTCGTCGTAAGGTGCGATAATAATTATCGTGAGCGCGACGCTGACAATCGTGGCTACGGGTGTTTCTCTACTTCGCCACGTCTCTGTCCGAGTCCTTCGAGTACGTCCGGAGCGGAGCCGTTGAGTTAAATCCGGGAGATGTGTACACAACCCTCCGAGAGCTTGTCTACAAAATTTGCAGGAGACTGCGCCGCAGTCGCCGCCGGCGCACGGGAACTCAGCCGTCGTCGTCGGACCGAGACAGCGGTACGAAGGCGGAATATATCCGGCATGAGTGGAAAATGGAGCATGAGTCAGGCACATGGGAGACAAAGAGGACAAGGGGGAGAGAAAGAGAGCGAGCGAAAGTCACGTTTATTACACGCTCAGGTGGAATGTACTCGAGTGTATGTGCAGATAAATTCTACTATTCGCGAAACACAAGTACAATAATAATAATAATAATAATAATAATAATGGAAATAGCTGTAGGAATTTAATCACAAAGACGAGCAGTGGTAGCAATAATATCTATAATAACGTTGCGAGTAGTGAGATATCATTTTACAAGACTGGCTTACGGCTATTTTTATAAGATTAGCTTTTCCACGGAGAATTTAATTTCGGAAAAAAGAATGGAAAAAATGGTATATTAATATTTTAAAACAATTCAAGAGAGTTGATGAGTTTCACGGGTCGCGCGATATAATGCCAGAAGTCTCGATTTCTGAATTCGGTCGATATTTAAACTGGCACACAATTAATCTGGTTTATTGATGCCGGTAACAGCCGAACGAGCAATTCGACGGAAGCCACTCGAAACGGCACAGTAAGGAGTTACCGTGTGCGGAATCTCTTCACATTAGATGTAAATCTAACATACGACAAAGCGAGGAGACGATGCGCGCGTTCGAAATAGGAGAGAGTCGTAGCCCCCCAAGACGTCCTGAAACACCGTACACTTCCCGTAATGAACATCGCGTCTACGTGGTGCGCGCGGTCTGGTAACGGGGAATAACGAGACACGACACACGAGTCCCATCATCCTCTCCCTTTCTATCTGTTTATCTCTTGTCTCTCTCTCTCTCTCTCTCTCTCTCGCTCGTCTCTGGTGAAGAGAAACCGGGAGCAGGCAGACGGGCGTGCTGAGACTGATAATATGATTCAATTTCCATTCGCGCCCTTCCCTAAGGGAACCTGGCGTCGGCTCATCCGGTCCCAAAAGTGCCGCCCGTGACGGGGTGGCGATTAGGAATGCAACTCCGATGCTTTGGTGCTCGGAAGCCACCGATACTTTATGCGCAAAGTAAGTTGGGCGCTCGCGAGATTAATCCGTCGACTTTACTCTGACGCTGAATACATCTTTGTCGGTCTACTAATGATTCACTTTATAAAAGTAACTCGTTACCATCACTCGTTACTGATTTTAAAAAGTTACTATTACCGTCACTTAGGCCGGTATTCATAGTCGATTCTTATTTCAAGATCGTCTTAAGTACTGTTTTAAGATGTTAATTCGATTCTCTGATTGGTTGATGACATCTTAAGATGTAGTCTTATATTTAAGACGATCTTAAATATAAGAATCGACTATGAATACCGGTCTTAGAAAGTAACGAATCGTTACTTTTTCACAAAAGTTTAATGACTTTTTTTTAGAATGGCATCTAATTGTCTATATCGCTATTTGACAGTTTAATACGAAATCTACACTGAGAAAAAAATGGTTGCAATTATCATAACTTAATTATATATTTACAGTTATTTTGCATGCAAATTATAGCTATTATCAGTGTTTAAAAAATAGTTTTATTTTCTATAATTGTAATTATACTTATTATAAAAATTTTTCTTTACCATTTATATATCTTGATTCTTACTATATTAATCTCCTAAATTACCATAATTTATAATACAATTTTTTCATAATTGGTAGAACTATAAACAGAAAGTTATTATTACTAATATTATAACAAAAATAAGTATAGAAATGAAACTTTTAACTTAATAATTATTTTATTATGCAATTATAGTCATAAATATCAAACATTTTTTCTTCAGTGTAACAATAACAATAACAGTGTTACAAGTGACACGTTACCTTTTGCTAATGATATATCTCGAACGGCATTTAAATTTTGTCGCTGATAGGTGCAAAATGCGAGTCTACTTAAAAAAATATAATAAAACAGACTTTCAAAATATTTCGATTTTTAAATTTTAGATGAATAAGCGATAAGTTTTTAATGGTAAATTTTAAATATTTTAACACTAATTAAATTATATCCATGTTATATTTGTTTTATTGTACCTCTTTAATAATTGCGTATTACGCAAGAAAATAATTCAGAGCTCTTACACTCAATCTAAAGTTTTCATAAAAAAATTTTTACAAACAATATCTTGTTGAGAAAAATATATTTTAAAAAATCGAATGATGTCGATATCCGAAAGTATCGATTGCACTTTCAATGTTGCTTCAAGATGTTACATTGCTGCTTTGTAGTTTTAAATGTCGTTAAGCTGATATTAATAATTTGATAAGGCGAAGGGCGTTTAATGTCCCGAGACTGAAACATTAATAAGTTTACCTGACCGAAAGGTCCTTTCATTAGGAGGGTACTTTCTGACCCTTCGAATAGGAACGACCCCTCGATCGAATCGGATTTCAATGTTGCGTGAATGAAACGAGGTAATGAAATTAGGCAATTGGGACAGCAGAATTGGGGTGCAGCGTTGCATTAAGAGTTCATTTAATTATGTGATAATTTATCGTTTATCAAGACATTTGTTCTTTTATCTATTATCGACTATAATAATTACACAAGAGGTACCCAAAGATTTTATTAGTTTATATTTAAAATGGAATATGCAGATTAACGATTAAAAAAATTTATTAGGTTCTCCTTTGGGACGACGCTCGAATTCCTTAGAGAATACGTCATCCAAAACGTATACAGACGCAACACTGTGTATAACGCAAAACTAATCTGCCCGCCGTCTCGAAGAACGACGTGCAAACTATCTTTCATCAAGCTAGCTCGCGCGCGTATACATCCCGCTCGCGCGGGAATCAGGACCAGTTATGAGCACTAATGGGCGAAGTAGCTAGGGCGAAATAAATGAGTTCTGCTGCGAGTTAATAAGCAACGCCCGCCCGACGAAGACCGGCGCGCGATTCCTTTGGCGAGGCGATGAGCTTTCACGTTGCGCCTCTTAATCCCGTTTCCGGGACTCTCGGAAGTTTCTCCCGGAGTTATGTCCGGAGTTGCCGTCGAAGTTCGGCCGCGAGGATTGGCTGTACAGCCGGGGATCACCGGATTACAATTTGGTCGGAACTTGTCCTCGCCTCCGTACTCGCCGCCGCTTCCCGCCGTTCGTACAGTTCGATTCGAGTCGAGCAATCGCTGTCCCTCGAGCCTTAAAGCCACCTGGCCTCTAAGCTTTGTGGCCCGAGGACCGCCGAGAGTTAATATTTTAATTAAGCACTCCGCTAGCAGTAACCTCCTCGTCAGAGTTACACAACGACGTCTGATTCTCGGATATGTCATGTCCGTGTATTGGAAACAGAAATTTATTTTATAATCGAAACAAAAATATAATAAAAAGGATTTTTTTAATAATAACAAAATAATTACAAAATAGATTACTATTAATATTAGTGCGCAACAAAATTATTTGAAAAACGTTTTATTTGACTTGGATATATTTCAGAATATACGCTACATAATTGCTCTATTTTAAGTTATCTCCAGATGGCAACACGCAACCGATAGAACAAATATCAGAATGGGAAGCCATCCAAGTTCGTAGCGAGTCAAGAAACTCATGCTTTGCTTCCGGCAGTTAGAAGGCCGTGTGGAAATTTCTTATTCTATTTAGGTCAACCTCCGCGTAAAAAGTCAGAGTAACTGATTTACAAATTGAGAAAAATGATTCACCTTCGAGATCGTAACGATGTACACCAGATTACAAATTAGAGGCAAATTTGTCTCTTATTTGTAATCTGGAAATAAAATACGTAGTCAATAGAACAGTCAGTGTATAAATATGCGGTAAACCAGAATGAATAAGTAAAATACAAAGATAATCTGATGTATATCATGGTCATAATGAGCATCATTGAAAACTGAGACAATATCATTAAAGAAACATTGACTGATTAATTGAGAGATGGCATCGCAAACTATAATTTTTTGATAACTTTCACTGCACCAGTCAATGAACAAATAAAAAATTGAATTAGTCAACGAACGTATAAATGAAATTTTAATATAATTACATTTTTAAATAAAAAATAATATTTTAATAAAACCCTTATAAAAATTAGATCATAAAAAATATAATTAATTCGTAATTTATTATTTTAAAGTGTTATTATTTTAATACTTTTCTGAAATAGTCATTTATTGGTGATTGTTCGGCTGGTGCAGTGACCCTAATCTTATTCACATAACTGTTTATTTGAATTGTTAATATTAACATATATTTCCAAAATTTACTTTGAAAGGCCCGTATGTCCGATAAATCCTTAATTATCTGCTTGTTTGCTCAACATAAGATTATAATCTTTTAGAGGATTCTATACACATTATTTTTACAATTCAGAGAGAGAGAATCGTTGCGTGCTTTAATAAACTCTCCTAATTTATTGGCGCTATAGAACTATTCTGAGATCGGAATTGTTAAATTGGTAAAATTTCTCTGAAACTGACGGAATTCAAGGAATGGAAAACCACCAAGGTCGGTTGGCGACTACAGAGTTATTGTTCAGTTTCGAAGTTCAAATATTTACGAGATATTTCAAGTGTCTGAGATATTTTAAGGTTTGAAGCTCCAAATAGAGCTGAAACATATAATTGTATGGAGTGAATGGACTATGGAGTACATTCAGGATTTTTAAATAATCTTGTTGCGCAACTAATACCAGCGCTTGACTCTTAATAGCATGTTTTGCATTTATTTTGTTATCTTTTATTTCATAATATAATCTTTTTTGAAATAAAAGAGGTGATTTATTTGTATATCGATAATAATAATATTGATACAGCTGATAAAGCAATATCAGTTTGATGTAAATTAATTAAAAATACACGTATTGAATTTCTTTCATATGTTTCACGTGTAAATGAATCTTGCCTATTTACATTTCAATATTTTGATTAATTTTATTTGGCTCAAACGAAAGTTTGGCAAACATAATGAACGCTCTAATTGATTTGCGGGCAAACATAAACACGAACCATATTTTCCATACCTGAAACGGAGGCGCCGATGATTTTTTTGTTTCCGACAGTACGAGTACATCACCGAACAGACATTTGCAACAAATGGTTGGCGGGACTCATTAGTTCCGCTCGGCGGATCGCTGCCGTCTCTGACGTTTCCCCGAAAACTCCTTCATCTCCCTCGAAGGAGCCGGCAATCGAGATCTAATGCAGAATTCGTGACTGGGACCGTAATAACGGACGCGCGGAGTATTCCGGAGATCGCGAAATCAATGAGACGTCCGTGTCAACTCCCGCTAACATCGTCCCGAAATCCCGAGGACTAATGTATAGCCGGTGAATCACGATGAAGCGAGCGTCGCGCGAGGAGGTAGACGGACGGCACCACGACAACGACGACGACGACGACGACGACGATGCACAGCTCGTAACATCGTTCGTCTATCGGATGTCGTTGCAGGAGAATGCATCCGACGGATAGAAGATCTCTCTCCCTCTTTGTCTTTCTCTCTCGCCCGTCTCCGTCCGTGGGGACGACGAGCTTATTGAGCTCACCGTCTTCGTCACTCGCGAGTGTCTCCCGGAGAACTAGTGTCGATTCGCGGAGAACTCGCGCGCGGAGATTCGTGGCGCGCTCCCTCTCTCCGTCTCTCACGAGGAATGATTATTCGGGAGCGCCGCCGGAGCTCATTACGCGACCGAGCGTGTAACTATTTCAGGAACTTCAAATATTAGCTCGGCGCTCCGGAACTAACGCGCGAACTGTTCCCCAGCACTCGGATTCTTCGTCGTCGCGAGAATCGTTCTCCTCCCTGTCCCGTCCCATCCCGTCCTGTCCGTCCGTTCGCTCGCTCGCTCGCTCGCTCGCGCTCATCGTCGTATTCAATCCCAATGATTCCGAGAGGACCGAATGAATCGCCACCCGCGTTACGAAGGGAACCTACGACCCCGCCTCTTAGAATTGATCTCCCTCTCCTCCTCCCGTGAAAGTCGCACCGTCTGTCTTTTGACTCGACCCCGCGAAATTTTTACATCCCCGCTACCTGTTCGCTCGAATTCGTTAAGTGAACACCTGCCCGATAATGTCGTTATGTATAATATAAAAGAAAATTTTTATGTTTAAGTAAACATATTTATTATTTTAACATTATTTTTTTACTTAAATACACTGAAAAAAAGTCTGGTTATAACTACCAAATGTATAGTGAAATAGTATCAATTAAATATTTTGTCAATATAACTAAAAATAATTTTTTCAGGAGGTATAAGGGGTCTAACATCAAGATGCAAGTTAGCATCGCTAATTATTAAATTATTTCTAATTTAATAAATGTGATATTACCTGTTCATGTTCAACTTATAGCTGCGTTATGACCGGAAAAGTAATTCGGCGCGTAGTCGGTTGAATTTGAAAAAAGGTATATAAAAATCACACAAGTAAAATTTATAAAAAGCACTAAGATCCAGCTTGACCGTACAAGGCGTTCTTATTTCAATTTGTATGTATTACATTAACGGTCGAATATCTCCAATTTTAAATCACGCGCCTGAAACATGCGTTCTCACTCATATACGATTATTGCGAGAAATATCACCGAGGCCTCAGTGGTCGAAGTGGTAAAATGCCCGGACCAGAGATTCGGGAGGTTCCAGGTTCGAACCCTGGCTGAGGTGATATTTTTCGCAATAAATTCTTTACAGTTTTTTCAGGGGGGATAAGGGGTCTAACATCAAGATGCAAGTTAGCATCGTTAATTATTAATTATTTCTAATTTAATAAATGTGATATTACCTGTTCATGTCTAACTTATAGCTGCGTTATGACCGGAAAAGTAATTCGGCGCGTACTCGGTTGAATTTGAAAGGTATATAAAAATCACACAAGTAAAATTTATAAAAAGCACTAAGATCCAGCTTGACTGTACAAGGCTTTCTTATTTCAATTTGAAAAATAATTTTATTTTACTAAATGTTTAGTAAGTATTATCAAATCTGGTATAGGTCACTAAATATTTAGAAAAGTAAAATTATTTTTGGTTACTTGACCAAATATTTAATTGATACTATTTCACTATACATTTGGTAGTTATAACCAGTCCTTTTTTCAGTGTAAATATTAGCTAGTATAAAGTAATTTCTTTTTAAACTAGCAAATGTTCTTTAATAAATACATTTATTTGAACATAAAAAATGTTTTTTCAGTGCACGCCAGAAGTAATAATTTTTTTGAATGTGCAGTTCTATTTATTCTAACAAGAAAAGGCACGCAAGTATCGGCCTCCGATTTTGACAAGCCTTTAATATGTTGCAATGTTGATAAAAAAATTTATTTTTAATTTTAAATTAAAAAAATTTTTTTATCACTGTTATAAAGTACTCTTCAAGCCATTCAACTTTTATTCAGAACATTTTTTTCTCTTATAGTTTCGACGATATTTGCTTTGAAAGAAAAATACCGGTTTTCTTCAAAGGGATGTTTCACTCCCTAAAAGTGAAAACGGGCACGTATAAAAAAATACATGTTCCTTATTTTGATCCGTATTACATATTAAAGGTTCAAAATCGGACGACACTTCCGTGTTTTTCCTTACAAGATATAGTGTTGCATTTGCGTTATTTAGAGTATTATTTATTCGATGCTGAATCATATTGAATTATACATAAAAATTCAAAATATTGTAAATATTTTGAGGATGAATACGTTTATAAAATATAATTAAATTAATACTAACGTAATCACGTTAATAGAAGCAGATTGAGATTGTCTGTTATTTAATTATCTAATTATCTGTTTCAAACTACATTCGAAGAATTAACGCTATGTAGGTATATAAAATTACTAGATTTCAGTTTGATTATAGAATCTAGTAATTTTATCGCGTGGCGCGCTTGGGAAAGATAGATTTCCTCGTTAATCCTTGAGTGACATACATATCTATCAACAGATATATTTATCGAACCGAGTGTTCTCCAAGTCGTGACGAATAAGTTCAAATTGGCCGGTCGGTCCCTACACACGTTGTTACACACGTAACCATCGTCACGACGCCAGTCCGTTCTTTCGTTACGCTGGTCACGCTTACACGCCAGTTTTAATTACGGACTTTCCCCCGCGGTCGCGCGCACGATGTATCATAAAAGTTTCGAGGGCGAGAGAAACTTCGCCGGCTGCTCTCTCCACGGCTGGATATCATCGCCTTAGCCCGCGAAACCAAGGGGGGCTGAATCACGGCAGCCGACTCCCAAGCCGACCACCCGCGGTGTCGTCTTCCACTTCCGAACCACCGTGCACCGCTGCCTTTTCTCGCCTGCATCCCCCTCAATCTCAAACTCCCACATTCCCCTTCTTCGCTTCATTCCCTTCTATCCGCGATTTCTCTCGTTCCTCCTTTTGTTTCCGTCGGACTAGACTCACTGTTTATCCCCATCCCCACTGTCTGATCCACGCTGTCTTTCTTCACTTTCCTTGCGCCTTTCTCCTCTCTTGCGCCGCCTTCGGTACTCTTCTTTCTCTCACATCGTCTATCCGCGGCCATCGTTTTTCTCCTTTTGCACTTAGCTCTAGTCCCCCGCTTCCTTAGTGCAAGCTTGGCGCCCGAGCCGAGCTAGGGTGAGCCTCATCCTGCGGGATACGGATTATCCTTTCCTTAGGAGTCAGCTCCTGGGTACGAAACGATCGTCCGACGAGCGGTCGGTCCGGTGAGAAATCTTGTCTACCTTACGATCGATCCCACCTTGGTGAGAGGGATTTTGCACGATGATCTGGCCGACGAATCTATAGCTGGCCCTCTGATAAATGAGAAATCGCCCCGACAGCGTGAGATGCGAGTATCGATTACCGGGCTTTTAATGAAGAGACAGCTCTGTCTTTATCGCTCTGTCTCTTCCCCGCGTGATCGATTTTTCCCTCCTCGTGAGTGCTGCATCGATCATCTTTTTTTCATGTCTCAACGAAAGTAAACGAGAACATATTAACCTTTTGTGATGCACATGCGACCGCATAATAGCGCTAAACACGTTTTAACCGTGCTGAAAAAATTGCGTTTCATAAAACGGAACAGCTATTATCGATCGAAGACGAATGGGATGAAGTAATAATTTTGCGATCAAATAACGAATTTTGTCATTTTGATTTTTCAATGATAATATCGAATCTCGTTCGTTTCCTTTGCGCTTATAACAAGTTCAATATTTGTTAAATGAATATTACGTTACGTATCGATAATTCCGTAATTTATTAAGAGTCGTCATAAAAACATGTTTGATATGTACTCGCCATTAATTAATATTTATTTTATTATTGTGAATGGTTGCGTTGACTCAATTAATGGTCAGTTTAACAAAATTCTGACTGTAATGGCTTAATGTCGCCGCTGCGCAAATGAAAATTCCATCGCTGATACATGCGTTATTGGATTTTCATTAAATAATCGCGTAAACATCTAAGGGATCGATCTACAGTTTAGTCGGATTTTCACCCGGAGGGAGGAAAACTGCAGAGAAAAAAATTAGCATCAAATCAACAATTCACTGTTAAACATAATTTGCTACACGAAGAAAGTAATTTTATATTCTTGCTAATATATAAAACAATCACGGAAAAAAATAGTTTTGGTAATTCAGCAAAACTATAATTTGACTAAAAAGATTTGATAGTTTAACAAAGAAATTATGTCTGAAAGCAATGAATGAATTTTGTTAGAACAATTAGCTTTTTGCTACAATGAAAATTGCTAACGCAACAAGTTTTCTTCATTACACTGAGAAAAGACTAGTTATAATTATGTATAGTGAAATAGTATCAATTAAATATTTGGTCAATGTAACAAAAAATAATTTTACTTTTCTAAATATTTAGTAACTTATACCAGATTTGATAATACTTACTAAACATTTAGTAAAATAAAATTATTTTTAGTTATATTGACAAAATATTTAATTGATACTATTTCACTATACATTTGGTAGTTATAACCAGACTCTTTTTCAGTGTACATCAGCAAAAGTAAGCGTCATTTTAGCTAGTATCTTTTGTTAAAAATTTTAATCCATATATTCAATTGATTTTCGCAGAGAGTTGTTTCGCTGTATTAACAAATTTGCTGTACTATTTTAACAAATCTGATTAGTTATAATCGCTAACTTTATTTAGTTATAAAATAAAGTAGTTTTGCTACTTTAACATAGAAAACTGGTTGTCCGTGTATTACAACTATGGATCTGCTGAATCAGTAAAGTTCTTAGTTGTTTTAACAAATCTATAATTTCCATGTAATGAATTGTTGATTTGATACTAATTTTTTTCAGTGTGGCTGCACCACCGGTAGTTTCGATCAACTGCAGTGCACGCTTTCCGACCCGGTCGCATTCGCGGGGCATTCCCGCTCGGCCGTTGGCCCTTTTGCCGGGGCGCGCATTTACAGCGCGCACTCCGTTATCCTTAGGAAATTAGACGTTGGTGATTTATGTCCGGAGTCGGCTCTCTAATACGCGCGTACGTGCCTCGGAGCGGCAGTGCAATTGAATCGGTGCAAAAACCGCCTCTCTCTTTCTCTCTCTCGCTCTCTCCGCAGACACGACGTGGATAGGAAATTAGACGTTGCTGATTTACGTCCGAGCGCGACGCAACAACGTCTCGACGAAACGAGCCGAAGTTCGAAGCCAGTTCGATATACACGGGCGAAACATACCTCGTGCTTGCAGGCTGTACCGAGAGAGAAGGTGAAAGAGAAAGAGGAGGGAGAGAGAGAGAGAGAGAGAGAGAGAGAGAGAGAGAGTGAGTGAGTGAGATGAGAGCGGTTGGATGCATCGTTCGTTGCCCGCTGCATAGCGTGCGCCTGCGAGAACGGGAGACCTACTTGGGTGACCAATTAAAGGGCGGACGCGATCGCCGATCGTGTTTCGAACTTGGCTGCCGGATTAATTAGAACTTCGATCGAGGGGCACTAGTACGGGGATAGTTCGCCACGAGCAATTACAGCGGATCGACTAATGTAACGTTATAACCGAACAACAAATGCGCCGCGGTATGAATTATTTATAACACTCTGAGAACCGGGCAGCATTCGTCGTGGAGCTGTTGCGAGGATCGATTACGCGTTGCTTAATAGCACGGCACGATGGGCGAGTTGCACGCGAAGGAAAAACTTTCGTCTCGATAAACTGAATAATTAACATTCTATTACGAAGTTCGTTATTTTCGATTGAACATTCTGCAGGAGGAAGTAACTGAATCGATTTCTTCATGCGTCTGCACATCGATGCTTATCATTTATTATGAATTTCTACTCAGAGAAAAAAATTTGTAAAAAAATAAAAATATTCAATCTTCGGTTGTGAAACTAGCTCTAAATATTTTTATCTAACTTAATCGTCTAATTTTTCTAGTGGAACTAATCAGTTGTATTTGTCGTTAAGTAGATTTAATCAGAAATAACGGTTGACACTTAACTGGTCGATTAAGTTAACCGGAGGTTGTGAAACTAGCCATTAGTTCGATACGATCAACTAAACATTGGGTTGATTCAACAATTTATTATTTAGCTCGACAAACAAGTATAGTTCATTCATGTCAATCATCCAATTTTTTTAAACACAAGTCAACGGTTCTTAGTACTGAATAATAATTTTTAAAAATCAAGATAAGTATTGTACTCGTTATTTTAAACAAAAACTAATCAATTTGTCAAGGTAGGCCGAGAACGAGCAACAAATTAACGGATGTTAGTTAGAAAAATTTTAATCTGTAGCTAGAAATATCATAAATGATATAGCGAAACAAATTTCAACTTTACTTACAATTAGTATTTTTCAGTCGCAAAAATAATAAAATTTAATTATTGACGGATAATAAAAAATTAAACGTAAGAAATTAAAGTAATAAATATAAACAGTATATAATAACAATATCCATGGAATCTAAGCTTGATAATATTTAAACGCCCTAATAGTTCCTCGTCTCGAAGATCTCTCCTTCTATTTTTTATTTTATTTTATCAAATTGATGATGCAGTTACATTAACTTGAGACCAAAGAAGTTTCGTGATGCAAACCGATATCCAAACAATCATATATTGAACAAACTTGAACTATAACACTAACGGAAAACAAAAATAAATTTTTAATTTTTATAATTTCAAGCTTATTCAAACTGCGCGCCGCATTCGTCAAACTTGAAACGCAGTCATGAAGCTGGAATACGTAATATTATGCTTTAGAAGCATCTATATGATCCTCTTCCCGGGTACAATTTTTTAAGACTTAATTAAACCAATTAAATATTTAGTTATATGTATCGAACTAAATATTTTAGTTTCTTTTTAACAATTTTTTTCTCGGTGTATTATAATATCATTTATTATAAATTTCATTTATTATAGTACATATAATACATGATTCTTCATTCTTTCTAACGTTTAATTATTCTATCGACAAAAGCGCATTCTAAAATTATTAAATAATTTATTGCTTCTTAAGAGGGGCGCGGTGGACAAAATTAAATTCTTTCCTACATTAACTTGCCGTTGTACATTTTTAATAATCATCAGCAGAATTAGATTTCTTCGTAATAAGACGTTAATATCCTTTCGCTTATAGCGACGTAAAAGATTTATGGAAGTCTGGGAACTACACCGGTGCCGATTAAACGAGATCCTGTTACACTAAGGGTTAGTAGGGCAACGCGAACATCGCGCTGTTAACCCTAAGAGCGCGCGTGCAGCATCGCGATATTAATCCCTCTCGAAAATTCGAGGCGGATGATTTACGCGGGCTGTACCGCGATCGCACTGTCGGGGGAGTACAAACGCACCGGCGGGTATAATATAATATCGGCATAGTATCCCGCGGGCCCGAGCGATGTTAGAAATTAGACCCACGGCGCGCCGGAGTTGCATGCGCGGTAACGTTCGCGGATATACAGGCGAAATGAAGTTCACGGTTGTTCAGTGGCGGATGATGCTCGGCCGCGTCTCGTCGCGACTTTGCCGTAAGGTACACGCATATATATTTTATATGCACATGTATCCCGCGTGTGCATGCGTGCATGGGAATTAGGTGTACGCGGTAGTTAATACGCGGCATAGGTGCGCGCCACGCACGATATTCGTACTTTGCAAACTCGCCTGATGAGGCAATTAAGGGGCGCCTGTAACGAATCTCGCGCTCCTGGGGAGAGAAACAGAGAGAGAAAGAGAGAGAGAGAGAGAGAGAGAGAGTGTGTGTGTGTGTGTAACGTGTAGTCTTCGCGACGCGGTAATTTAATTCGGGCTGGCATAACGCGCGTCTCTCCGCATCTCGGCCAAAAATGGTTGCCCATAATTGACGCCTTGCCGCGTCTCGTTAGCCCTTAAGTCGAGTATGCTGAATTACCGTCATCCGTCCTGCCGCGCGAGTAATTTAACCCTTTCGCGAAAGAGCTCGCCGAATCAACGTCATCCGCGAGCGAATTACCAGCGGGATAATTAGCGCGTCGCGTCGACGGCGCGACAGTAAAGAGACGTAATGGGCGTGAAAGATGTTGCAGCGCGGTAATTACGAATTCGACGCGTGTGATTCGCGAAAAGTTCTTTCTCCTCTTTAACGCCAATCGACAAATATGGAAAATCTACACTCAAACTCGTCAATGCAATATTAATATTTGCACTAGTGCATAATTAATAATATGGGGGAATTTGATCCCGATACATCGGACGTCGCGCTCGGATCGGTGTGCCAATTTCCAAATGTTTGCGTATAATTATACTGGGCATGTTCATTAAATGCGAGACATAAATTAATCACATCGGGAGGTGGAGGGGAGGGGAGGGGGGTTGTTAAAACGTTGATTTATTACGCTCGTTCGGCAAAGAAACGCATGACGGAATACGGAGCGTATATAAACCGCCCGCGACATAATCGATGGAATCTCCTGGCGCGCAACACAGAGAGCGGCGTAACTGCTAGATCTAATTAAACCTAGATGTAATCAAGCTGCGTGACAGTGGTTTAATTAGATCGCATTGATCATGTCAGTTGCTTTCGCCGATTGTGAGCCGCTTTCGTTGTTCGTATAGTCGTGAGATTAATAAGTTTACAGTACGGATGCAATTTCGCGGTAATATCGAACGTAATAACATCAGCGATATCGTGTGCAACTCGCGCGCGCGCGCGCGCGCGAGGGCCCCGCCGTTTTTACTTGCCGCTCCGGATTAAGAGCTTCCGCGTTACACGTCGGTCGGTGCGGTAATGAAGGAACTTTCTAATGAGTTTAGCGCTTCCTTATCCCGGTCAGACGAAAAAGCAACATGTCTCAATGACTAAAGATGAGATAACGATCCCTTAAACGCTAAAGATCTCCTTCTTGATAGTCCTGAACACATTCACACACTGATATTCTCGTACATCCTAAAGAAGAGTCTTGTACCAAATTTATGTGCTTGGAATGAGAATACTTCGGATTAGAGTACTGCAATCCTGCATGGCAGTCTGAAAATCGTAATTCCATAATAAATCACGGGGGTAAATAACCCCGTGACCGAAAATGTCCCTCCTACATTCGGACATCACTTACACGAAGATTTATTATTGTTAATCTTGAACTTTTTTTATAATATTAAAATTATTTGTAATCTTTAAATACTTTAAGATATTTAGGGTAACTTCGGTATGTATATACTACATGCTGCACCTGCGTAAAACTTAATTTATCATTATTTATTATGTTTAAGAAAAATTAATTATACAAATAAAAACTTCATACTGTCTACTGCTATAAAAAAGAATTAAAAACACGAAATAATCATTTTCTTGTACAAATAATTAAGGAAGCGTCAACAGTATTTAAAAAGAAAAGTCTAAAAAACCCTTGCATTTTGCATATATTCTATAGAGATGGAATCAACCACTTACATATGTGTGGAATAATCCATGCGAAGGATGAATTGTTTTATGGTAATTTTGTGCTTTAATTTCTATTTTTATCTTTTATATGGTCAATTACACAATTTTTGTTATCAAACTGATTGATTGAGTAGAAGAAATATATTTAATCCGCGCTGCACATTGAGAGAAATGTTTTGTAAAATCAACCAAAGTTTGGTTGATTAGTGATCAAATGAATTTTATAGTGATAGTTACTAAATATATAGTTGTTTTGACGAAACAATTTGTAGTCTTAACCAAATAATTATTTTCATACAACAAATTACAAAAAGTTTTTGGTTTTTTTTGTTAAATGTAACAAAGTTTTTGGTACCAGTAACTATAAAATTCATTTGATCATTATACTAACAAACGATTTCTCTCAGTGCATGTACATGCGAGATTTTATTGAATATAATATTACATGAACGCAATGAACGCAAACGTTTCAACTCTATATTGAGTCATCTTCAGTGCACAAACGGTACGCTCTTATGCCTTGATCCGCGTTAACTTATTCTTGTCGGCTCGGATGCCATCTAGAACAGTCTTTGACTTGAAATAATAAGCGGACGCTCGCTCGTGGTGATCTACTTGACGGCTGTGTTTCGACTGTTCAACAGCCGTCAAGTAGATCACCACGAGCGAGCGTCCGCTTATTATTTCAAGCCAGACTGTTCTAGATGGCATCCGAGCCGACAAGAATAAGTTTCCGTTAATGCGGATATCAGAGCGACCTATGACAGTGTACCATTTATGCACTGAAAATGACTCAATATAGAGTCGAAACGTTTGCGTTCATTGCGTTCATGTAATATTGTATTCAACAAAATCTCGCATGTACAACTATATGTTTTACAATCCAAATAGCTGTAGCAAAGTATATTTGTCACAATAACACATATTTTTGCTACTGTACTAAATGAAATTTGGTATATTAATAATCTTTATTATAGCAAAAGATTAGTTGCTTTAACAAAACTGAGTTAACTTTATGAACATACTGACAAATGCTATCAGATGTAATTTTTTTGCAGAACCAACAAATCTACTTACAAGGAAAGTACCCGAGGTGTCCCCTTCCGATCTTGACGAGCTTTTAATATGTTATTGTACAGATAAAAATAAGGGACACGTATTTT
>QKQZ01002126.1:0-15971 GCA_003595255.1 Solenopsis fugax | reverse complement strand
CAACATATTTCAAGGAGAATTAAATCGGCGCCGGACACCCGAAACATGTTCCTTGTAAGTAAAGAAGCAAAATTAAATTAAGAAAATTTTAAATAATCTTACGCTAACAAAAGTAGTCATTGTTAATGGAATAATATTTCCAGCAGTGATGCAAAATGGGTGGCTTGTTTGCATCATTAATAAAATAATATTTCTCGCTTTCTTTGATTCCAATTTGTACCATTCAAGATCGCAAACTGCGCGATGTACTTCATTGCACTTAAAAAAAGCAAGAATATTAATGAATATGTTATCTGGCAATTATAATTTCAACGTACATGATTTCAGTTCATAAAATATTAGTAAAAATTTGTTAAGAAAAATTTTTTTTATTTTTGATGAATAGAAAAATTTAGAAAACAATCTCATTTGGTGTTAAAAGATTTCATTTTAATAAACGTTGAGGTCAAAAATAAATTTAGTTTTTTTTTTAAATGTTTTAACTTTCAAAAATCTGAGTTCCGAAACATGAAACAGACTTTTATGTTATACTTTGATACATTATTATATAACATACTTGCTCTATAATAAGTTGTCCTGCGCCACAATAAAGAAGAGTATTTATCAGTAAGCTAAGAAGAATAGTTGTTGAAAGGTATACTTGTGCGACAGCTGCTTTATTTATTTCTTTATCATTGAATACCTGTAATTTATACGTTATTAGAAAACAATGTAGCGTATGTAGTACTAAAATTGTTTTCACATTTGTTTTATTTAAACTCACAATAGTTAATAGAAAGCCACATAAGCAAAATACGACACTAAATTTGAATATCGATATTAAAATTATTAAAGAATATATATTTTCAATATTGTTGGCAAATCTGTAAGGACATAAATATTAGAGTATTTTATTAAAACACATAACAATGTATACACGTCTAGAAATATAGCTAAAAAGATAAAGCAAATCTTTTAAGAAAATAAACTTTAAATGTGAGGATATTCATAATAACAATAATCATAATATGTTCATGAACATAATAAGTTCTTGTATGTAAATGGACGATAAAATATGCGGTAGCTGAGCTTTTGCGAAGAACGTAATAGTATACTTCATATTACTACACATATTAAAAGTTTATATTTGTATCATATTATGACTAAAAAATTTAATATTAAAATATGAAATCTTTGTACAACATGATTTTCTTTATTGTAGTTAATTTTGATATGTTATATTAAATATTTCATTATCGCTAATTATATTTTATTAAACATCTATTATCGAATTACAAATTCATACCTGATAAGTCGTAAATGTGCCACTATGATATTATTCAAAACCTTGTTGAAATTTTTACAATAGATCAATCTAACTAATCGGCATCTAAAATTCTCTAACTGGCCACGAATATGACAGATTATTAGTATTAAAGAATTATCGAGACAAACGTAAATAGTACCTCCAAAGAAAATTGTTATGGTATGAATGAGAAATGTTAATTCAAACTGCGGACTCTTATCTGTATCGTAGAAGGGATATGTCTGAAGTGGTAACGGCTTATTCCTATCTGTTAAATTCATTGTATTCGATACTTCTATACCAAAATAAGGAGGGACAGCCAATCCGATGAGTACCACTGCCACGAAAATGTATCCAATGAGCATGATTAATCTAGCAATTCGTGCTTGTTTTATCATGACATCTCTTTCTGTATCAAGCTTGATTGCTATCCAATCTTCCGACATCATATTTACAATCGATAAGAAAACTTGAAAATATAAATTAATAAAACTAGAAAACAAATATTGCTAAAATAAAAGAGAAGGTGGTAATACAGCTTCCTATTTACATTTTGTACAATAATTTTATAAGTAAACAATATTTTAAATTGAAAACTTAACTGTTATATTCGTCAATGTGACGTTCATTCAATTCTATATTCAAAAATTTAAAACATTAATTACTTATAGGATGTTATTTATATAAATGTGATGATACTCCATAATGGGTTGAAAGGAAATATCCACACAGAACAAATATCCAGTAGATATTTAATAGATATTTACATATCTATGAAACATCCATATCTGTTATGGATATCTAATAGATATGTAATAGATTGCCCACATATCTATATCCACCAAATATCTATGGAAGATATCCACTGGATATCCACGTACTGTCCACATATCCATATCCACCAAATATCTGCAGAAGATGTCTAATGGATATCTACGTATTGTCCACATATCCATATCCACCAAATATCTACAGAAGATGTCTAATGGATATCTACGTGTTGTCCACATATACATATCCACCAAATATTTACAGAAGATATCCTCTGGATATCAACTTGTTGTCCACATATCCATGTCCATTGAATAGCTACGGAAGAAATCCAGTGGATATCTACGTGTCAGCCTCATATCCATGTCCACCGAATAACTACGGAGAATATCCACTGGATATCCACGTGTTATCCACATATCCATGTCTACCGAATAACTACGGAGGATATCCACTGGATATCCATGTGTTAGTCACATATCCATGTCCATTGAATAGCTACGGAGGAAATCCACCGGATATCCACATGTTGTCCACATATCCATATCCACCGAATATCTACGGAAGATATCCACTGGATATCCACGTATTGTCCACATATCCATATCCACCAAATATCTACAGAAGATGTCTAATGGATATCTACGTGTTGTCCACATATACATATCCACCAAATATCTACAGAAGATATCCTCTGGATATCAACTTGTTGTCCACATATCTATGTCCATTGAATAGCTACGGAAGAAATCCAGTGGATATCTACGTGTCAGCCTCATATCCATGTCCACCGAATAACTACGGAGAATATCCACTGGATATCCACGTGTTATCCACATATCCATGTCCATTGAATAGCTACGGAGGAAATCCACCGGATATCCACATGTTGTCCACATATCCATATCCACCGAATATCTACGGAAGATATCCACTGGATATCCACGTGTTCTCTACATATCCATATCCACCGAATGTCTACAGATGATATCCACTGGATATCTACGTGTTATCCTCATATCCATGTCCACCGAATAACTGCTTTGTTGCTAAGCGAGAATCTTATTGTTAGGTCGGTCTGCGAACAATTAAAAATAGGACCAGAACGTAAAAAAACATTATTGACATAAGAAGCACGTTGCAAAAATCTANAAAAAAACATTATTGACATAAAAAGCACGTTGCAAAAATCTATTTTGCAACTAATTTGTTTATAACAATTATAACAACTATAACCATTAAGAAAGCGTCATATAATTTTCTTTAGTAATTTTTCCTGTAGAATCGATTGGTGCAATCAATTTTCCTTTACAACCAATTTTTAATAATTTGTTTATAACAATTGGTTGCAAAATTGATTTTTGCAACGTGCTTTTTACGTCAATAATGTTTTTTCATGCTCTGGTACTATTTCCAATTGTTATTGTTTTACTATCTCTACTGCGTGAGCAGGAATAGGTTTTAATTATTTATATAGTTTATTTAAAAAAATCTAAGGCGATTAAAAACGATCAAAGGCTAATGAGAGTGTTCGCGCGGTACTCAACACACAAGTTTCTCCCTGTTCAAATTAACTTTACTTCAAATAAAACTTTTTAATATAACGATATCACAAGCGTGCAATAGCTCATGTGTTAGAGTGCTAGGTTATTGTTCCGAGGATCTTAGGTTCGAATCCCGCTGGCGTCGATGCGTTTTTAAGTTGTAAAATAATGCGTAATTTTAATTAGTGAATTAAGAATCTTGTATGCGAAACAGTGTGAATACGGAATTAAGCTATAAGAATAGTAAGATCTGGTAAACAAAATTTTCGGTTCATATCATTTTATGTTCATAGATATCTAATAGATATGTCATGGATGTCTGGTGGATATTGTGTTAGATATCTAGTAGATATTCAATAGATCTCTTTTGGCGGACATTTGGATATCCAATCCATGTCCAGTGGCTATCAATTTGATATTCATGGATATCCTTAATATCCAGCAAGAACATCCAATGGACATCTAATAGATATTATGTTCTGTATGGGTATAGATGATAATGTATGCCCTCCCACAGAAATGAATATTAAACATTTCGTTATAAAATTATAGGTATACTCATTCAAATTAAATAAAAGTACTGCATATATGCAAATGTATATACGTACATATAACTTCTTCCACACACAGAGTACCTGTACATAACTCAAAAACCTACATGTAACTTAGATATGTAGTTTAGCAATAGAACTACAATCAACCCTGGTCAAAAATTTTTTATATATAATTATACAGTTACATACAATTATATGTCAAATACGTCCATACATATTAAAATATATAATTATACACAATTATGCATGATTTTTATACATAATTATATACAATTATATACATATAGTCGTGCATAATTATGTATTATTATATATAATGACTACATGAAATTATGTGCAATCATTATATGTATATAATTATATATAATTATACATATTTTAATACGTATGGATATATTTGATATATAATTTTGTATAATTATGTATAATTATATATGACTATACAGGGTGTCAGGAAATTTAAACTTATGCTCTCGTGGGTTGATAAAACAAGTCAAACTGAAAAGAAAAGTCCTTTACCATTTATCATAATTCGCAATAGTTACTGAGATAAAAATTAGTTAAAGTCGGCGAATGAGCGCGTACTTTCCCTACCTACCGCTGCTCGCTCGTAGCTATTGCTGCTTTATTCCCTCCTCGCTGTACCGCCTACTTCTAGCTCGACGACAGCCAGGAGGTCCCCATGCGCGATAGTTGCTGCTTTATTCCCTCTTCGCCGCGTCGCCTGTTCCTGACTCGGTGACCGCTAGGCGGTCCCGCGCGCGGTAGGTAGGGTGAGTACGCGCTCATTCGCCGACTTTATTAATTATATCTCGGTAACTATTGCTAATTTTGAAAAATGACTTTTCTTCTCAGCTTGACTTGCTCTATCAACCCACGAGAGTATAAGTTTAAATTTCCTGACACCCTGTATATAATTATACAGGGTGACCCGAAATTTAAGCATATGCTCTTGTGGGTTGATAGAGCAAGTCAAACTGAGAAGAAAAGTTCTTTACCATTTTTCAAAATTCGCAATAGTTACAGAGATAAAAATTAGTTAAACTCGGCGAATGAGCGCGTACTTTCCCTACCTATCGCTGCTCGCTCGTAATTATTTCTGCTTTACTCTCTCCTCGTTGCGACGCATGCTCCTGCTCGGCGACAGCCAGGAGGTCCCCACGCGCAGTAGTTGCTACTTTACTCTTTCCTCGCCTCGCCGCCTGTTCCTCGGAGATCGCTAGGCGGTCCCGCGCGTGTTAAGTAGGGAAAGTACGCGCTCATTCGCCGAGTTTAATTAATTTTTATCTCGGTAACTATTGCGAATTTTGAAAAATGGTAATGAACTTTTCTTCTCAGTTTGACTTGCTCTATCAACTCACGAGAGCATAGGCTTAAATTTCGGGTCACCTGGTATATAAAAAATTTTTATTGGACCACTATCGAATAACTATTTCGATATGAATTCTTCGAAAAAATGTTATTAAATCTATTGAGGTATTATCACAGTTAAAAAGCAATATAAAATCCCACGCTATTGTTTATTTTTGTACAACTCAAAACATGTATAGTGTATACGTTTTGAGTTATACAGTTTTGAGTTATGTACAGTCGAATAAAATGTTAAATAACATTAAAGAACAACTTAAATGTACGTACATTCATGTGATCTCTCCAAATTTAAAATTAATGAAGAAGAACATGTAATCAAATGTTAAAATGTATCTTGAGAATGATACAAAATATTCAAAAGTATAGTCTTTAAAAAAATATCATCTGTTTATATAATACAAAATATTCAAAAGTAAAGAGTCTTAACAAATGTCAGCTGTGTAATATGGTAGGCTACAAACAAATAAACCCGTAATTAATCGTTAGAATTCGCCATCTAATAACAGAGATATTACATATCATACTTATAAGAACCATAGTACCACCTCCTCTCTGCTAAAATATTAAAATATTTGTATACATATGTTATTTATAATATTTTCGAACCGACGAATAAATCGTATGTATTCTTATTTAAATGCTATATATGAAATGTCAATATTTTTAAAGGGTAAAAAAAGAGCGATAATACTTGCATGTTAATGTAAAAATATAATTATAACATAAAGGTATTACATGTACGTTTCGGGCTTACTTGCCTCTTATCAACATGTGATAGTTTACATAATTAAATTTCGTGAAAAAAGTATACAATCGGAACAGTCAAAGTCGAAATAACTACAATTTAAATTTCGTGATTGGAACAACAAAAGTCGGCATATCTCTCATTTAGCGCTTAACTTAACAAAGTTGTTATATGATTATCAATCCTATTATATGTAGTAGAATCATTGACGTAGATGTGCATCTTACGGTTAGACAAGTGTTGGATTTAAGGACCTTATTGTCGGCAACGATCCGAACGTCAAAGATGTTACATTTGGATAAAGATAGGATAAGAGAGTAAAATGATATTACACAACAAAGCTAACAGCATTCCGTCAATATACAATAATAACTAACTTGTCTCCGAGATGAGATTCGAGCGACTGCCTACATGTAATATCTTTATGTTATAATTATATTTTTACATTAACATCCAAATATTATCGCTCTTTTATGACCCTTTAAATATATCGACATTGCGCATGCACATATAGAGCTAGAATTACACTTTGTATGCTTTATACGAAGTTATATATATAAGTCAAAATCACATTTAATTTCTGATGTTAGATTTTATAATCGATAATATGTTTATAATAATCCATCAGTTATAATAATAAACCATAAAATAGTTTAACGAAATAAAGGAATACAACTAAATTTTATTAAATTTTATTTTAAATAATTCTGGATGTACCTGCTCGTTTCCAATGCATAATAACATATTTCATTGATATCATTATGAAGGGTAACGCCAGTTGTAAATTGTTTATTACAAATACCATATCGCCCCATGTTTGGGTAATCGCATAAATCAACGGAATCTCACTAACAAACAGTAACGAAGTTAAAAAGAAGCCTACACGAATTTGAGACCACAAACGTGCAAATTTGTCGGTTTTAGGCCACAAGCCAATTAGTTCCAAACCTAAGTAATGTAGTTCCACTGCCCATACAAAATCTAATAATTTTTAAGATATAAAATATTTCGGCATTTATTATATGTATATGCAGGGTGTGCTATAAGAAAAGAATGGCAAAGCGTTCGTATGCAGGTAGAATAAACTAAACTGTGTCGATAAGTCCGATACTATTTTGCGATTTCCGCAGTAGTTAACGAGTTATTAATTTATAAAGATAGCCGACTTAATCCGACCTATCGCCAAATACAAACGCGCGGCGAAATGTGGCCACCCAGCAATCGAAGTTGCAAGATGTACGGCAGTTATTAACGGTATTGGCTAAGCAGGAGCGACTCTGTACAATAGCACAACATTCAAATATCCAGCTTCAAACATTTCGTGTACTTAGCAACAAAGACTGCTATGTGATCGTATCTCTCCGCGCTCTTACATTTGGCGGGTAGGTTGGGCATATTTGTCCATCTTTCTAAATTAGCGTAACTCCGGTACATACTTCGCACCGATCGAAAATTTTATTTATCAAGTATGATTTATTATGTTTAAGGAAATGAATTATATAAAAACATCATAGTCTACTAGAAAAAAATATGAAATATTTCTTTTCTTATATCTGAAAAAGAAATTTTAATAAACCCTTGCATTTTTGCTATATATCCCACAGGAGTTGGATATATGACCATTATTCATAGATAGGACTTTATAAAAAATTTACAAATAATGTTTGTAAATAAGGTAATAAAATGATAAATGACTTATATTATAAAATGTGTGTAAAAGTGTTTATTAAAGTACCAGAACGATAAATGAGTATATGAATAATGAACAAACACAAAGTAATAATCTTGTTTTGATTGCATTTTTCGTGAAAGATAAAAAAATTATAAACGAACGATTAATGATTAATAAAAGAATGTATTTTTCATTTATAATGAGAATATTTTATTTTTTACTTATACACATACTTCTTAAATTTTTTCTGCTTTTATTAATATTATTATTATTATATTTATGTACACTATGGCTTTTGTGACGTCGATATGTGTATACTGCATACATACTATTAATTTATTAGTATTTTACTTTCAATATCTTTTGCCTCGGGAAAAACGTTAATATTATAATTGGACGTCAAACATCGTAATAACTAAATAACTCTATAATTCTCACAATCAGCTGATCTCTCAATGCGTATCTCAAAATGTGGAATTGAGAGCTGGGCTGAATCCCGGGGATTCTTAATCTATTACGTGATACTTAATACAATACTTGGATCGGTTACAAGTTACACAATGGTCGACGGTATAGATATATAGTATTAACATTAGAGTGCGCATGTACTTTGTGTGCTCTACGCAGGCGCACGGTGCTAATATTTTCGTTAATATTAACAGTACAGAACTGAAATTACAACACATTACTAATAGCATAAAGACAAATAGAAAATGGTTGCGAGCAAATTACCTTCACTCTTTCTATCTTTTCTGATTTCTGCGTAAATCTATGCACGAATACCAGAATAACCTTAATAACTCTTTAACTATTGCGAAGATCGTAAAATAGTACAGAACTTTTTGATTCAGTTTATTCCGCTCTATCTGCATATGACCGCTTGGCCATTNCCTGTATATATATATATATATATATATATATATTGATATTATAGAGAAAGGTAGGTGATGGAGGAAAAAAGGATGCATTTGTGAGATAGAGAAAGCGTTATAAATTTTAATGGCTCTTAAAATTCAAATTATACAAGAATTATATGAGATATCATAGTATCTCATTATCTCACACGTATCTCACAACTCCCGTTTTTCCTCCATTAATATTTTGGTAAAAGATTATAAAAAAATACATTGTGTAAAAGGTTATTTTAAGTTTTGGCTGTTTTTCAATGAAGTTCCAAGAAGTAAAATTAAATAATATATTAAAGGGCTACTTAAGCGAAGTCAAGTGGATGTATTATCTTGGAAAAACATTAGAAATATTACCTTCTTAGATTTAAACTTTTAAAAAAGTGATTTTCACGATTCGCAGTAAATGCATATCATCAAGTATATTGCAGTAAATGCACATTAGAAAATAAAATATAAAAAATAAAACAATGAAACCTTTCAATTTATTATATTAGATGTTCCACTACAAGTTCTACAATGTGATTGACGATATGATGAAAAGTCCAATACAGAAAATTGTTTGCTTTCTTGTTTACCGAACCTTAGCTTTGAATAACAAACATGCTTATCAAGTTATACATGTAATAATACAAAATTCTTATTGTTTAATATTGAGATGTCTTAAATAATCTTCTTCAATAAAAGTGGTAGCATTAGATTTATTGTCTTTAGTCACAATTTCTCCCATATTCTTTAAAGTACTAAGGAATCCTAAAGTCAAGCAAATTATCAATAATTTTTTCTTTATATTTTCGAATAGCTTTATAAAATTTCAAATTCTTTTACATAATTAAAGTGCACACAAAAATGGAGAAGGTAAACGTCCATTTCATATAATAACGAAAAAAAATTGTTATAACTTGATTTTGGTACGGTGAACTGTTAGCTGACGACAATATTTGCTTAATATTAAAATTCTAAAATTAATATGTACAAAATGTAATTATTGCCCTCTAGGGACAACATGTAAGAACAATGTTATGTCATTGCTATTAAGATTAGAAGCGTATAATAAAAAAAATGATTTAAAAGAAGTTTATAAATTCAAATTGATAAGCAGAGTATGTATTCTGTACACGCTTTTTGTTCTTAACAATAGTTATCGATGTTGTATAGATATTTTATATGTCAAAAAAGCTGCGTAACGACACTAATAACTACATAGTCCAACAAAAAGAACTGCGGCGAGGAAAACCAGTATTTTTTAGTAAATTCAAGGTCGCTGAATCCAAATTTGCCAGCGAAAAATGCCCTTCACACCCACGTTTTGAGAAAAATTGGGTAACATAAGCCAAAAACGTTTTTTGACATATTTACCAGTTTTTTGTGGCAAAACTAAATTTTATTTCTCAATTTCACCAACGCCACTTTAAAGTGCTATTCTTTACCTTTAAAATGCTTTTTTGTTTTTATTGTACGATTTTTTTTCACTGAGTTACGGACGTTTTTCAAAATGTAAAATGACGAATCCAAATTGACAAGTAGATGGATTTGTATAAAAATGGGTATCTTAGAGTTTTCGGGATCGCTAATACCGAATCTGAAAAACTCACAATTTTTAAATTCAAAATGGCGGATTTAGAATGGCAGACCAAAATTAAAAGTGACTTGATTCGGATAAAACTCAGTACTCGATGGTTTTTGGGGTGAGCTAATTACAAATCTGAACTCATAATTTCAGAAATCAAAATGGCGGACTCAACATGGTAAACTAAATTGATAAATTGTAATGGATAAGCATAAAAGTTTGGATTCGTTATTTTACATTTTGAAAAACGTCCGTAAATCGGTAAAAAAAATCGCACAATAAAAACAAAAAAAGCATTTTAAAGGTAAAGAATAGTACTTTAAAGTGGCGTTAGTAAAATTAAGAAATAAAATTTAATTTGGCCACAAAAAACTGGTAAATAAGTCAAAAAACGCTGTTTTTTGCCTATATTATTCAATTTTTCTCAAAAACCTGACGTGATGGGCATTTTTCGCTGACGGATTTGGATTCAGCGACCTCGAATTTACTAAAAAATACTGGTTTTCCTCGCCGCAACCAAAAAAAGTCAAATTTTGTCGGACAGTGCTATCGTTAAGAACAAAAACATATACAAAATACATATCCAGAACAGTAATTGTATCAAATAACAGGTGACAGATCTTGCGTTAGGTGGCGCTGAAATCTAAGAGTAAGAACAGATAATGTATTCATGAATACGCTGAACAAAGAGCACTAGCCTGCTTGTCTGGCCTTAGCGCTATTTTCCTTATTCCTGGTCCAGAATAGAAGCAGTAAATCTCAAGTCTTAAGAAATTAACCAATTACAGTGGAATATGAAAAGAATAATCAACTATGGTTGATCAATTTTTTATGGCTTAAAACTTACTACATCTATTGTAAATCAAACACCCTTCACTCTGTGCACGACCACGTGCCATTCGATTCTCGCTTTAAAAAAATCTGTATTACGATATCGGGGAAGTTCAGCCTTTGCTTTAGAATCCCCTATATAATTTGTACATCATCTTGGAAATCTTCTTCATGTTGTCCAAAAAACAACCATAACTTAACATTATTCTTTATAATAAAATATGTTACTGATAGAGATTTGATAAATGATATATTAGACAAAGAATCGGTTTCACCAGCAATAATCAATTACGGTTGATAATTAATCGGTCGATCAATTGAATAGTATTGGTGAAACCGACCCAAATAGTTTGTAGCACGTTGCAATAAAGAATATAGAACATTAATTACACTAATGTTCTATAAAATAGAACATTAATTCTTAAATTAATGTAAAAAATTATAGAAAATGTTTGTAGTGTATTATGTTATAGTTAGTACCACTGTAACCTGGAGATGTCGAAATGTCCATGTTATTGATAAGACTACTGTTTCGTTCTTTCAACTCTAATAGAAGCTAAGATAGTAAGCATCACGCATGCTTGTGAAATAAGTATGAGAACTTAACTGGTTTGCGAAAGGGATGTTAAATATTAAACGTGTTACCCCTAGTTCGACGACAGTTCATTTTGCAAAAACTTCTTGAGAATAGTAGTAAGTAAAAAAATTGCAACTATGTATTGGACGATATACATTGTTTCCCAGAGTTTTACAAGCTCGTCAATTAGATACTTTTTTCTATCTTTCGATACCTTACTATATATTTTCGCATTTTCGCATATCGAAAGATATTGCTTCTTTAATGAACCTATAGATAGAAGACGAAAGAATGTTGTGTGAAAAGAAAGCTATGTACTGGAAAGTGTATAAGATGCAAGGGGGTAACTACTTTTGAATTCTGGTGTACAACCCGTTAGAAGTTCGTTGAATTCTATGGTTGTTACTTGAAGTTTTTGGTTTTTGTAACGATTTTTTGGTTGAAATTAGTTACCAAAAATCACATGATGCTGTCTCTAAAAAGAAGATTATCAGAAATTTTGACTGTACCACTTTGCAAGACACGGGTCATTAAAAAATGTTTTTTAAATAGTACAATCAAAACGTTTGTACAATTTAAAATGTATAACAGTTTATATCTAATACTCTAAAATGTGTATGACTGTAGCGCAGAGAATTGTGCATCTGCTCTGTGTCGAAAATCCAGATTCAATCCAATCAGAAACATCGGGTTTTATTTAATCGCTATCTTTTGAAAAGCAAATTACGAAGAATCTTGCCATGAAAACTTCTGTAGGTTGATTTAAACCACCATAAAACTGTAGATTCCATATATTTGTGTAAACTGTAAAAATAACACATCACAGAAATATGCTATATTGTTTGGAATCACCACGCTTCTAATTAAGGAGGCTAAGAACCGAGAAGGAGAATCTAAAATATTTGAACTCTGAATTATAATCGTTTTATAACATCTGAAATAATACATCAACCATATTTAAAATATAAGTATTTCAAATAATGTTTTGTCTAACATTTTGTCAATATTAAATATTTAATTGTTCTTATCATTATGTTTATTATATACAATTGAATGATACACATTATTCACGTCGGGCAAGCAAAACCGATATATAACCACCTGATGTTTTTAATAACTGAAATAAATAAATTGTTTTAAGAATTATATCACATCGCTTAATACTTTTGACGAAAATATATTATAAATATTAAATCTCAATTCTTTCTATAAAGAAACAAATGTTATTAAAAAAAATTTTTAATGAAATGTTTACTTACGCTGCAAAAAGCATTCATAGTTAAAGGAAAGATTTTTCCAACAGTTACGTAAAGTGGTTTGTTTGCACGAGCCATTAATAAAATTAAATTTCTAGCTTGTTTCGATTCTAATTTATACCAACGATATTCACACACAGCTTGATAGACACCTTCACACTATAATGCGATATACATTTATTAAATTTTGCAAAAACATTTTATGAACATTATATGAATTTATTATTCTTAAGTAATTAATTGCAATATTTCACAAGATTTTTTGAGTAATAAAACATGAGATGTCAATTAAAACAAATTTCTTTAAAAATTCATTCAAAGTAATGCCTACAAGGATTGTCTTAATTTTTACTATTACAGAGTATAATAAATAGTATTAAATTTCATCTTAAAAAATCAACATTATATTCAATTAAAAATCCGCGGTATCTGTTTAATTGTCATGTTATGACTATTTTAATCACATAGCATATAAACGCAATATATATTCGTTACGTGTGAAAGTATAAATCAAATAAATAAGTAGTGATGCATATCTATGTAAGAACTGTGTTGTTAAATACTACTTATATTTTAAATGTTTTTAATTACTAAATGTTAAGTTTTATCAATTTTCATATATAATTTTTATCTTCATTTTATCTTTAATTTTTATTATAGATATAAATGTATTATTATAATACTGAAATTGCATTATGTGATCCACAACTAGACTTTGAACTAAATATTAATTTCATTATTTACATTACGATACAAACTCAAATTATTTTTATTATACTGAGAAAATGTGATTATATAGTTTAGGGGATCACCTTCCAATAACCTTGACTTTGACATATGTTATCAAGGTCATCCTGAGTATCCTTCAGGAAGTTTTAGCCATCGCTTGTTCGCGATTCATCACGTTAATATTGACCACATTCCTAATCCAAAATGGCAATCTGGTCAATTAAAACGTGGTCAATCACGACAAAAATTCAGGTTGGTTTAGGTTAGATTATACTTTTCGAGTGTACCCTCCCGTAGTGAGAGCGGAGATCTTCCATGACCATAATACTTCACAATACAAAATGAGGTCCATCCCCTCGCTGCTTACGGAGCGAAATGAGGTTTATAATTGTTCTGTTCTATAATACATGGGTTTTTCGACTTTCCACGCGAAGCGAGGTCTACCCCACTCTCCTCTGTTTCGTCCTCTTTCCTTCATCCTCCAAGTGAACCTCGCTTCACTAAGAAATACACATTTATATTGTTAATTAACTTTATTTGTTAATAACTTTTTAACGAACAACGAGTGACAGCTAAAATCTCCTGAAGGTCACTTGATCGAAATCATCATCTTGATAATATATGTCAAGATCAAGGTCATTGGAAGGTGTTCTTCTAAACTATTATAATTATCCTGTGATCGTAAATAATCAGGATGTATATCTTGTACAGTAATTATTTTTCACTTAACAAAAAACTATATTATATATATCGAATTTTTGCAGTATACTTATATGAATTTAATAAAATAATAACTTACTTGCGTTATTAGACATTCTCCAACTACACAATATAAGCACATATGTGCGAAAATGTTCACCACAACTGTTACAAGAAATGATAGTCTTACGACAGACAAATGGCGTCCATCGGTGATAACCTAAATTATTAATTACTATAAAGAAAAGACTAGGAAAATATTAAATATAAATAAATATAAACAATGTAATAAATATATTAACAATGTATAAATAAATATATTAACAATGTAATAAAAAATTGATGGTTTATTTTTATTTATTCGTTATTATTTATTTTAATTTGTGTATATTCAAGTGAAGATTATTTAAAATTTAGAAGATCACTTAGAATATTCCATGTATTGTATACATATACAGGGTGTAACTAAATGATCGGACCTGGAGTATACCATGAGATAGAAGACATGAATCCAAGTCGAAAAGTCTTGAGTCATTTTTTGATCTAAGCCTTCTGTTCGATGTTATATGATGTTAAAGTTAGCGAATCAGCGGCAGCGCCCGTCTATAGAAGGAAAGCAGGGACGTACAATAGACGGACGGAGCAGAGCTGACAAACGCGGCGCGAGGCGCGAGAACAACGATAAGCAGCGAAATAGCTGTAATCATCAAACACACATACGCATGCACGCGCGCACACACACACACACACACACAAATTCTTTCTCTCTCTCTCTCTCTTCTTCATAGAATAACTTGCTTTTATACAATGATTTCTCGTTAATTCGATCAATTAGAATTAATACTAAAAACATATCGTTTTTTTTTCAAACTTTACATTCAAGTGTATTTAATCCATTAAACTACTTTTAATATCAACTTCAATAAATCTTATTTAAAGGCATAGTTCGCCGTTATCTTGATGAAACATACCCCCAATGGTTTGGAAAAGGTTCAGTAACTCCGTGGCCTATTCGATCTCCAGATTACAATCCGTGTGATTTTTTTCTTTGGGGAGCAATAAAAGAAAAAAATATTTATGCACCGCAACATTGAGACAGCTGACGAGATGACGGATTAGTATTCCGCACCATTGAAAGAATTGATAATATTCAAGTTCATAGAGCTACGCAGAATGTACAGAAAAGAGTAAGAGCGTGTATCGAAGTAGGAGGAGCACACTTCAAACACATATTATAATTAGAATGAAATAAATAGTTAAATTGATAATTTATTACAAAAACATCGAAACGTTTATTTTAGTTGTGCACCTTAGCAATTTAAGATTTTTTTAAACAAGGTAGAAAGACAGAGAGAGAGAGAGAGTGTGTGTGTGTGTGTGTGTGTGTGCGTGTGTGTGTGCGTGTGCGTGTGCGTGTGCGTGTGCGTGTGCGTGCGCGTGCGCGTGAGCGTGCGTGCGTGCG
>QKQZ01002122.1:0-25230 GCA_003595255.1 Solenopsis fugax | reverse complement strand
TAACTAAAAATAAGTGTGAGAAATTAAGGTTAAAAAATAATATTAAAAAATATTAAAAAGTATTAAAAAAGAAAAGATAAAAAAGTAAGAGAGAAAGAGAAACATTTTGAACGCTAGCTTGACAGGTTTTCGCGTAAATCATCACGAGAATTCCGAAGAGCCGGGGAACCGACGAGAAAAAAAAAACTGCCGACAAACAAATCCACCCTGCATTTTTTATCGCACAACTTTAACGTAAAACTCACGGTGCGCGTAAAAACGTAGTGTTCGAGAGAGGGAAAGAGAGTGGAAGAGAGAGAGAAGCAAATTCCGCGAACTAGTTATATATTTTCGTGCTTCGTCGTTACATTGAATTTAAACGGATGCCGCAATTTTCGCACACGCTCGACACACATTTCATTAAAAATCAACGTCTCGCGGACCAACGTGTTCCTTTCTCCTCCCATTCTTTTTCTTTTTCGTTCAATTGTACTTTGAAACTCGTCGAGCGTGAGTTTTACGTCGCTACGCTTCCAGGGTAAACGCCTGCCCTCGACCGGCCGACTCTCTCTCGTGACCGGCCATTTCGAGTTCGATCAGTCTTCCATCGTTCTGTAGGTACGCTGCTTTCCGCCTTCACCTCCGCCATTGTTTCCCCGAAGTAGCGGCGGTCGAGAGGGTACGTTATACGCGCGCGAGATACGAATCCTGAGTGGAAATCACGAAAGTCCCGCCGTTGGCGCGCGGGTTTCAGCCCCTTCTAATCTGGTCGCCTAGGTTTCGCCATCGGGTTTCGTCGAGAAGCGCGGAGGAGAAGACGGCGGCGTGAACTCACCCGAGTTCTGTGAGGAAGAAGAGAGAGAGAGAGAGAGAGAGGAGGGTGAGAGCCGGTTTCCCAAGGGTACAAAGGAAAGAAAAGGACGGAGGAGGACAGTCCCGAGCGAGGGCGGGACGAGATACGAGGGACGAGGCAGGAACTGGAGGGAGGGTGAGGATAGGAGGCGGTTTAAAGGGTAGCGAACGTCTCGACAAAAGCAACCCTCTTAAAGTTCGCCCTACGCTCTGCCTACCAATGCGACTTCGGATCTCGCGACTCCGCGTGCCAGATTCGCTGAAAGGACTGTCCCGAGGTCGCGAAAAGAGAAAAACAGAGCGAACGCGAACGCGAACGCGCTATTAAACAAATGGCAAATCAAACATAAATGCGGGCGTGTAATTATACTCTTTCAGAAAGGATTTTTAATAATAAAATTTCAATGCTGTATCCATGCAATGTTGCAAAAATTTTCATGTGCATATTATCAGGGAAAATCTGACATACTTAATCTTACTACAACGTCATGCAGTATAAAAATAAAGCAATATTAAGATAAGATCTGTAATTCCTATTCTTCGAATCTCTATCGAATTAAATAACATTGAGTTGTCGTCTTGAGACAAGAATAACACACAAATTTTAACTTGTATGTTCTTATATTTAGAATAAAAATTTGTTTAATATTATAATGCATGATGATTGATGATTAACCACTACACAGTTCGAAAATAACTTTCGATAGAAGACCATGCGAAGAAGCGTCCTTTCGTAAAAAAGATTCGCACGCGATGCACTATAATTAATGCATTTGTGGAAGATCTAACAGTCTTTGTCTAAGAAAGTGAATTGTTATGGGCTTTTAGTTCGAGCTTCCTTGTGATATTTTATTAGAAAAAAAAATCAAATTTCTTCAGAGCAATCTATTATTAAATCAAGAATATTATGAGATTCGTCACAAGTTTTCATTTCATGTCTAATCCAAGAAAAATGTTTAAGAAAATTAATGGGACACAATACCAAAATCATTTTATTCTAAATTTAAAAAAATTTCCGTTTAAGAATAAAATATATTCTTCTCCCAACAATAATTATAATTGCACCTGTACCAGTCTTATTTTACGATAAAGAAAAGTAATAGTATTGAATCCAGAAATCTTTTCTGTGAGTGTACAATCACGAACAATAAAGAATAAAAGATATAGTTGTCCATAGCCAGTTAGTAATCTCAGCGCAATCAATTCTCGCGAACAAATTACTAATTGTTATATTGTGGAAAATGTTTAAGTTTCAGTCCGGCAGGAATAGTTCGTGCCGGACAAATACTTCACGCCGCGAAAAACAGTTCTCAGAGTCGGATCGTGAGTCTACGTCGTCGGTCTAATCTGGGACGCGGTGCGAGAGCAAACCCTAATCCAGCTTATCCAGAAAGTAATTTTGGGTCCTTTAAAGGCAATCCTCCGCGCGGTCGGGCGCCCCAAAAGAAATCGTCAACCGCGGATGAGAAAAGGCGGGAGAGGAGAGGAGAGGAGAGGAGCGCGAAACCCGCGACTTCCGCCGAATACTCAAGAAGAACCATGAAGAACGGAGACGCGAAACTTTTCCTTGCGGGATTCTGACTATCTGCGCGTAGATCGCTTGTTCCTCCCGATTCCGCTCGAGGAAATTAGCAAGGAAAAAAGAGAGAAAGAGGGAGAAAGTGGAAGATTTCCGACTGCAATAAAGTCTCGGTAGAAGGAAAAATTAAGCGTCACGAGTGTGCTTAAATCCTTCTTTGACTTCCAAGAGTTGCACGGATATTCAAGACTTATCGCGAAGTCGCAGATTTCGCTGAAAATGTGGTGATTCGTTATTCGAAACTCTTAATTTCCAAGTGACGTAAGTTTAACTGACAAAAGAATATAGCGATAAAATAAAATATTTTTAAATTATCTTATTGCCCTCGAAATTGTTAGTATTTTTATAATATATTTGTCGTTGTCGTAATCCCTTTCAACTCTTTCGATTCTTATCTCTTAAATATCTTTTCGTTACCTTCATATCGCAAACAATGTTCCGTTAAGATAAACGCCATTTGATATTAAAGGAAGATTAAAATTTTATCTATTGATTCTCTCAAAGCTTACTCCACGTAAATTTCTCAAGTTTTAAGTTTACGAGCAAAAAAATTATCGATATACTCTTTGAAACGAGCGTCATTCATCTTTCGACTTTCGACTCAGTTATTCACAACTGCTAAGTTGTAGAGTAATCGAGCATAAGAAAATATGCACGATATTGATTTTGGTGACGTGTACTTTTTTCAGAATTTTCTGAGTTTTCATATAACGCCTGAAAATAATAATTGCACCTTAATATAACTAGAAACATCGGTGTCTTTCAATATCTTATGGCAACATCGCAGGCGACACTTGAGACATCAACTGTAATTCGCATAACGTTCTTCGCGTAAGTCTAGCCTATCCGATTTCGCGGAAAGTCTGCTGAAAAGATGAAATGCTAGAGCTTCCTGTGCTATGACGACGAAGCGAAGAGTGCAGGACGAGGGAGTTTTATCATACTTTTAAGGAAGTGGGATCAAGCAAACCGGCGATGAGATACGCGAGGAATTCTTACTGTTCAATTGATTGGCGATTATCGACCGCGGCAGATAAATATCTAGTTTCGTATCAAAATACACGTACAGTATCGGCCAAAATTATATCACCTTTCGATTTTTTTTTTAGCATAACTTGTTTTAAAGGGCATGAATCTCTATTAAATCATAATGTTTTGATGATAAATATAACTTACGTAAATAATAACTTTTTATCAAATAATGAAAACAGCAACTAGTGAAAAATTAATTTTATTTGAAATTTCCAAAATATGTTAAATTTTAATCATAAATTTTGAGTCATTATAACAAGTAATAATAATGTGGAATATTAAATCTAACTGCTAAAACTAGGTTATGATGGTAAAAACAATGATTGCGAAATGAAAAAAAAAAGAAAGCACAAAAGTGCGTTTTTAAAAAAAATTAATAAAAAGTTCGAAGATGTATATATTGTCAAATCTCATTACACTTTATGTACAAAGTGTACCTTTGATCAAGCGTTTACTATAAAATTTTGAGTGCATTCAATACACTTCAATAAAAGTTATGCTCAAAAAATCGAAAGATGATATAATTTTAGCCGGCACTGATAATAACATCATACAGATGATGTCCCATCTTTGAGTGATTTAATGAAGCAACATAAAATACATTTCTTAGGCGCCAGAATATATTAATTAATAATTTATAAAATACTTAAATCAATAAAACGTTAATACAACAACGTTAATCTTTTTAAAGCTTCCATTTAGACTATTCCATATATATTCTATAGAACTACTTGCATCATCTCAGAATAGAATCAAAATAGCGAATTATTAGGTTAATCTTATCAGAACTCAATTCAAGATATATATATTTAGCAAGATAACTTATGTAATCTTTAGAAACTTCGAACAAATAAATCTGATATAAACGACACAATATAGATTTTAGTTTCTTTATTTTAATCTCTGAGTCACGTATGAAATTAGTGCTCATTTAACTACCAATTCAATAATCAAATAATTTGAACAATTCAAATTTTTTGCTCGAATCTTAAATTATTCGAGGCTGTAAACGCAGATATAAACAATCTTAATCTGAGTTCAGTAAGAACAAAATAAAGTTAAATGTATTGTGAGACGAAAATCAAAAGCTGATTATTCCTTTCTGCTTCGGATATTAATTTCCTTTGAACTTTTCTTGATATCGAAGTTCGAATAGTCGGTCACTGTCAATTGATCGAATAATTTAATCATCGATTTTGTATAAAACTGTTTGAATTTGAATCTCTTCTCCACTGTTCGATTGCACGATTTGTTTTAATCTATATCTGATTTCTGTACTAGACATTTAAAAAAATAATATAATCGATCGCGTCGATCGCGGTGGCATATTACCAACAATAAATATCTGAAATCAAAATGGCAAATTATCATTAATCAATAAATTGGGGCGGGGAAAGGGGGTAAAAGATGGACAGAAGGGTGAGACGTGCTGCGATTAAAGATGAAAAAAACAAGTATTTTTGGCTTCCATGAAAAAAACCGAATAAAAAACCAGTTTTTTTACGGAAAAAAATTGTTTCTTACGAAAATACTAAAATAAAAATAGAGAATTTATTTCTTTTTTAATTTATCATTAAAACGTTTGTCAAATATGTTATTTCGATATTATTTTTATCATATTATATTATTATATTTAATATTTTTATCAGTGAATAATTGAGAGCCAAAACGAGCTATCTTGTTTATACAAATTATAATAATTTATTTTAATCTTACAATCAAACTGATTACGGAACGTTTCGGTCTTACTTGACCTTCTTCAGCCGTACATCCAACATTTCCTCTAAATAAGCTTCTATCTATCATGTATAATACAATTACAAAATTCCGCACGATTTTGGGCGCTTATCTATATCATGTTGATGCCTCAGTTATGAATTCTACCCGTTATGTGTTGTCAATACGTATAAGAGTGTGCACAGCTAATATTTTTATATTTATAATTTCAAATTGAAGCAAAAACGTCCTTGCATTGTTGCGATACTTAATGAGTTGATAATGCTTATTTGTTAATAAATAGAAAAAAGATTTTTATGTGACTTTTATTGTATTCTTCATGTTAATTTATGAATTCCTAGTGATTAAATAAACATAAAAGACATGTGCTTATTCAAACAATATAAATGTTGAATTCAGGTTTCACTTCCGAAGTATATCCATAGTCACCACTATTTAATTACTATATAGATTTTTTTATTGTTTACAGCTATCTTTATATAGAAATTTTTTGAGTTAGTGCAAAAGCTGAATTTTACAAACAATAATAAGGCATCAAATGTCGAGAAAAAATACATATCCGAGTGAAAAACTTTTAGATCTAGAGTAAAAACTGTTTTTCTTACACACTGGAAAGAGTTGTTAATTCGATTAAATGTTTCAACTTGATTAAATTTCTTTGGTTCAAATATTTATTTAAATGAAATATATATGTAGTTAAGTTAAATATATAAATGCTTAAACTGAAGTTCAAGTAGCTTATGTATTTAAGTCAAGTACATAAATACTAGAACTAAAAAAATTTAATCGAGTTGAAAAATTTAGTCAAGTTTAAAAACTTTTTTTCAGACCCCAAAGTTCTAATTGTTTTCGATCATTTTCATCTCTAGCCACGAGCATATGGGACGGAGAGTGAAAATGCATCCTGCATTTTGAAAATACTTGATGCATTGTCACTCGAGATCTATCTTCGGTCCACTATCTAGGCGATTCGAAACAACGTCCTCGCCTTGATACGTGTGCAGTTGCGCCAACTACACGCCGCAGCCGTTGCATTCATGTTGACGTATGTACAAACACGACTCCATTTACGCACGTATGTTGGGACCTTCAAGTGAGAGATCGAACAATACTGTGTAAGATGTGGATTGGCTGTCGCCATTAGAGAAATATTTCCGATTTGTATAATTTTATTCAACATTCGATAAAAAAACAAGAATAAAATAATATTGTTTGCACTCGAGTAATGTTTCTGAACAAGCCTTGAAGTGTCCAAACCTTCAATACAAAAGATATGTAAATATTTCAGTATATCCTGAAATTTCTAACAAATGAAATAGAATAATCATAATAATTATTTTTTAAAAAACTTTCATGTTCACAACGATTATTCTAATGTTAATGCATTTGAAGTACTTCCGGTATCTCTTTGATAACAGCGGTTTGTCCGATTTTTCACTTGAGACTCTCCAGCAAAAAAACTCTGTAGACGTTACCTACAGTTTTCTCGCTGAATCAATGAACAATTCAATAATCGCAATATCGAATATCTTGGCAATTGATTATTGTGCGATAGCACAATCTGTATTATTTCGCGAGTTAGCAGAATGATTTCCAAATTCGAAAAGGAAGTTGCGCGATTCTGGCGCGTGATCGGTCCGATTGGAAAACACCGTTATCAATTCTATCAAGATGGAATGTAAATCTCGGGAGTCAAGTCTCGTAATCCGATCGCAGTGCCTCCGTCGTACAACGGAGAACCGTTCACCCAGTAGAATTTCATAGACACGCGTAGGCTATTACCTAACTCTCGCGTAGTCGCGTACACAGGAGACAGAATAGCTGGCCGGTTGGGCCGCGACTATATCGCGGGTGCGCATGTACTCGGGGTCCGCAGTTACGTATCTGGAAACCCGCCGCCGCCGCCGGTTGGTCCGGGGCGAGTAAGTACGTACCGTACTATATACGTAGTGAGGGCTGAAGGGTCCTCACCGCCGCAACATTACGCTGATTGCCTGAATTATCCGCAACCAGCCTGTCTGTGCTCTCCGCTATGTACGAGCTCATATATAACCGAGCGATATATATGTGCCCTTCGCGTTCGCGTTTATATAATACCATCTGGATACACACAGACACATACCCATACACATATACCTATTATATAATATATATCATATAAATACATACATATACACGTCTCTACGTATGTAGAAGCGCATACGCGTGCGAACTGCTTCCTCCTCTCGTGCATCGGCTGCATACGCATTCGTGAACGTAGCTCACGAACTCATATGTTTCGGTGTAGGTCATGTATAGTGTGTACGTGTGTGCTCGTGTGCATATGTGTATCTTTCGTATGTGTTTATATAGATATGTATGTATGTATATACGCATATATATACACATGGTGCACGTATACATGTACGAATGCGCGTGTATGTATCGTCACGCTTAAGGATGGCTTACGAGAAAAAATTGAAAACGGAGCTACGCGCGGAAGACGATAGCGCGATATATTCATGAAGGTGGAATAATGAATCGGGACGAGGTATACGTACACATTCTACATCCTCGATTCTGATGATGTGCGGCATGCGCGTTATCTGCCGTACGGGCAAACCGTCAGGAATCGATCGTTTTATTTTTCACCTTGATGCAGCTGAAAAACTCCCACTAAGAAACTCCAGTCTTTGATACCATCGAAGAAATCAAATTTTTAACAAATTTAGACATTAACTGCAAAGCAATAAGATTAATCTTCACTCTTATTGATCAATTAGTAAACATTTTTTTTTACTGTTACCGATTTAAAATAAATGTTAGTAAAAATGCAGAGTTCATAAGTTATCGCAAGCAAGGAGTAGCAAAAGGAGGATAGATGACTCCATACAGCGGCAGCCCTAGCCATGAATTCGTTTCAACCGTAGCGCGAACTTGCAGAACAGAATGACGAAGGGGATGGAAGGGCAAGGAAGGGTTAAGGACGCGTATCATACCGTTTGATTAATGTACTTCACCCGTACACATCCGCCTACCTCTGGGCGATCCTGCCTACACACAGATAGCTCGGACACACGCGTCATTTGTTAGTTACGCTACGAGGCGAAGCAACATATACATGGCAGCAACAAAACGTTACGGAGAAGCGATATAGTGTATACGAGAATTCACGATGGCGAACGGGATAAAAATTTATCAGAATTACGGCATTTTTCTTGCAATAAATTGCATACATTTTTACACGAAAAAAATCATGTTACGGAAATCTGGATCATAATTGAATATTCAATTGTAAAAGTGAGAAAAGTCTAATTTTTTCAATAAACAAGTATTCGATGTGGGGTATCAAAGCATTTGAATGATACGTACGATAAAAGTCCAACTTTACGATCTCAATTTTTAAGGTACATATTTTAGGAGATTTCTTTCTCTGAGAATACATTTATCATTTTAACGGTAAAAGCGGAATTTCGATCGATATTTCGGATTAATCTGATAAATTGAAAGTGCACATTTTTTAAACATGATGTCTTATACTTCGTCATATGCATTTCGTCATATGCAAGAGATACGTCAGTATCTTAAAAAGTCTAGATAAGAGATATTAATGTCCTTTCAGATTTTTGTCGATTATCATAACAGCCCGAAATGTATGTATGTATACGACCGTCAATGTCATATTTATTAAATGTAAATTTTATCAGACGAGAACTGGACCTTATACCAAGGTGAACACAGATCACGAGATATAAATGATACGTCAGCGTTAATCTTGACGATAAGTACGTTGAGTGAAAGAAGAGCTCTTACTCATTATTTTGTGACTAAGCTCACATGTAACACTTTTTTAAAGTATGATAAAATCATTTGTATGTTCGACATTCTTATGAGAGAAGGAGAGAGATTAAAGGGCATCCTCCCTCTCTGAGGAAGAAATGAAGGGGGAAGAGAGAGAGAGAAAGGGCGAGAGATCTTGAAGTTATACATTTTACTTTTATAATTAGAATAATTAACTTCAAATATTGTTAATTAATCAACATCGTTACTAATAATTTATTATTTCAAGATTGCACATATGCACGTGAACTAATTGTACAATGCCTAACATGAAAGATAATCTCGCTACGTTGAACAAGAGGTATTTATTCAATTAATTGTCGAAATCACTCGAACGCAATGTATCTTCAGATACTCATCTGATATCACATCATTTTTTAAATTAATTTTTGTTTTCTTTAAGTGTGATTGTATGTAACATAAAAAAAATGCTAATTGTGTCTTAATATTTAGATAAAAACAAAATAAAGTATGTTTACACCTCAAAATTTCAAGGCCTCGATCAATGATGAAATATTATGCCAAATTCGTTAATTTGTGCTTAAATTGCAATGTGTAATCTAATTAGGTCAAAATGTAATATAAAAGAAACTTATTTGCATTTTCTTGCATTTATTCAATAATGAATCACTTTGGTATACTAGAATTTAGTTCTACAAGTTTGTTTTTTAAGAATTGTGTATTTTTCAACAATAAAATTAAATATCTTTCTTAAGATATGACTTGTTATTTTATGACATCCTCATAAGAATCTGTAATTAAAGTTACAGAACTTTTTTAATTAAAAAACCCTATTTTGTTTGCAAGAAGATGCTAATTTCATTGAGAAACAACATAAGTCAAAATTTAAAAATTAGATTTCTTTTTGAAAAAATATATTTAAAAATGATAGTAATTCCACTCACTTATAAGTGTGAGATAATGTATGAGACATTTTTTATATATTTTTAATTATTTTTAGTACTGCAGTTGTAAAAAAATAGACAATTTTTTTCATTTCTTCAAAAGTGAATTTTTTTGCTTGTTTATCAAATGACTGATTCGTTTTTAATCAGAAAGATAGCTTACATACATTTTTATGTTGTTTCACTCAAGCGAAAAATTATAATTCTTGTTAAATAGACGAGAATATTTCAATATTGTATAATTTTGTCTTCTTAACAATTTCAGACGTCCAACGGTAAGTGGTTCACTTAGAAAGCTTTAATGATAAAACGTTTTACGAGTTTCGATTGCTATCTAACATATTCAAGGTTACCTTGTAGTGTCTTATTACATATCTTTTATCAATAATAAATATAAGTCACGCTTGATTGAAATCAAATTAAGCGATAAGGACAAAGTGATATAAAATTTGACTTTTAATCCCATTTTTTTGGTATCATGTTTCGTAAATTATTCACGATTGATGTCATAATTGCATACAGATTGTTATTATTTATGATTTAAAGTAAATGTATTCAAGTATAACAGTTTTTCTATCAAATAAGGTGTCTAATAATCTCTTCTTTCGGCGAGTAAACTATATCTTTGGTAGATATAATCTGACCTTGTTTCGCGATAACACGATGCATATTTATAAAAGCCGATCCACCATAAATTTGGCCAGTCACGTATTTTAACGGAATCAGACAGGTATTAACGAGAAGTGTTAAGAACATTTCTTAAAAGTTCGGGTGAAGCAAAGGATAGGCGATGAAGGGTAAGTGTTGAAAAATATATAAAATTTCTATAATAAAACTATTAAAAGAAAATAATCGATAAATATTTACACGCTATGCGTCGGAAATTTTTAACAATCCAAATGTATTTTGAACAATTAACCACTCGGTTGCAATAAAATTCGGTCAGATTACAATGACCTAATTTACACCGAGCACTTGATACTTATACTAACTAGTAATTTTCTATTAAATTATCTTAATTTCGGCAATGAATTTAAAGAACATATATTAAGCTGGTACAATATGAAGATAATTAATTAAATATACGTATCATGTATACATTTACATGCATTGTCGAAAATAAGATAATTTAATAGAAAGTTACTTGTTAGCACGCGTATCAAGTGTACGGTGTAAACTAGGACAATTCATTCATGGATCACGATCGCTACTAACACTTTCGATTGTATGATTTTTATTCGGCATAGGAAAGTACGTAATCGCCATCGCCTTCTTGGCATCTTGGGCCGTGAGCACTGTGAACTCTGTAGAACCTTACCCCGAGATTTGGCCCATTCCAACAGTATGCCCATTCCCGGAACACAATCCGCATAACACCACAACCCACCTAGCGCATGAATGGGACTGCACGAGATATTACAAGTGCTTCTTGGGTAGAGGAGTCGAGCAACTATGTCCCCTTATGATCGAAGGAGATCCAGTGACAAGGCTACACTTCAATAGACTTCATCAAGTCTGCGATTGGCCATGGCAGGCAGGTTGCAGCAGTTGCCCTGAACACATTAGAGATGGAAGATATCCGCCTAAAATATCTGGACGCGATAATTGCCGCGAGTACTATGAGTGCATAAACGGTCAGATGATTCTGCGTTATTGTCCAGCTTATACGTGCTTTAGTCGCACATGTCAGGAGTGCGTTTCATACAGGGAAGGTGGAAATTGCCCCGGCGGACCTGGCCCTACACCTACACCTACACCTACACCTGGACCTGGACCGACCTGTCCAGGAGGCAATCCCAATGGCGATACAAAAGGACACGAATGTGACTGCGCTAAGTATTATACATGCCGTGCTCCTGATTGGATCCTTGATGGCCAATGTCAAGGTGGTCTACATTTTAGTCCTACACGTAAAATATGCCTGCCACCAAACGAAGCTAATTGCCCAGTACGCTAAAGCAATTAAAAAAACTATTCGAAGCTTATTGTCAAAAATGGATAATATCACAAGTGCGGTTGCAGATTATTTTACAGATGCAAATATAAAAAAAAAGGACTCTGTCTTTTCTTCAGGCATTCTTTTTCGCTAAAGATAGAAACGACTTCTTCGCCATCGCTCTCAAAAAATAAACAAAAATCATGGAGACATTCATGCATACAGAAGATCATCGATTTTGAAAGGTACTAAGCTGAAAATAGTGACAAGTACGACAACAAATTGCTTTGCTTAAAAACTATTATTATTATTATGTTTGTACGAGTAGATTAGTTTCCTAAGATATTTTAATAAATCTGATGATATGTATAATCGTTTCCTTAGAACTTTCCTGTCAATATCCTCTAATAAATCACAAACTAACACACACACACACACACACACACACACACACACAGAAATTGTTGTTTCGTTTAATTTATATAAAAATTTACGATAAAACAATCTTATTTGATAATCTGTAACAAGTAAAAAGATGTCAATTATCTCTCGCATATAATATAGCAACAGATACAGATACTGAGCTTCATCTTATCACAGCGCAAGTTGTAAAAAATTAATCAAAAGTATCGACCAAAATTTCTTTTTCCAATCTCTAAATCGCACATTGCGAAACTTATAATCTAATCTTCAAATGCACACTCACAGATAAAATTTCATAATGCGTGCGTATTTGTGTAACATCGTAAAAGACGAAATCAAAGAAATCTTGTAAAAAGCAGAGAAACACCGGCGGTATTTCGATTCCGGTGACACAGTGACACGGAGCCTATCAGCCGAAACGCTCCATTCGGCGGTCGTTCCTGATAAATAGAACGGTACCGGGAACAGTGTCGCGAGTCCCGACAATGGACCGCCGGAAGACCGGGGCAGCTTTAATTTCCCCCCGTAGTTCCTGGCAATTACCGCGCGGCGCGACCCGATAGCCATCTCTATCTCCGACCACAATGCCGCCAGTTCCGACGCACCCCGTTCCTTGCCACCTTGCCAGCGATTTACTTCCCTCCTCGCCCACGGAACGTCGTCGACCTTCGACGATTTTTCTTTCTCCCGACGTGATACACGAGCTGTCCGATGGCCCTACAATCGCTTGAACGAAGTCGCAAATTATTGATGAGATGAATCTAGATATATCTTCCAAAAATATCTCCCTAGAATATCGAAAAGTTATATTCTACAATTTTATGTAGTATTCCTAATTAATCATCATGTGACTGAAGATGCTTCTTACTGAACGATTTTATCATTAAATTAAAGATCAATAGCAATGTCGTGCTATTATTGAAAATATATTCATTATAGAATATTCATTAAAGATTACCCGTACAAATTAAAAGAACTGATTTAAAGTTACTCTCTTAGATAAGATTCCTAATAACAAGATTACGAATATTCTTAAGATACTTAATCTTATTGCAATCTTGTGTAAAAATAAAGCAATATTAAGGTAAGATAATTCTTATTATTCTCCATCGAATTAAATAAGATTGATTTGTTATTTTGAGAAGAAAGTAACATATAAATTTCTACTGATATTCTTAGAATAAAAATTTGCTCGCTGTTATAATACACGATGATTAATCGCTACGTAATTCGAGATATCATCGATAAGAGACTGTGCGAACAAGCATTCTCTCGTAAGAAAAATTCGATACGATATATTTGTGATATTTACGAGGCGAGCAGTCACCTTATGGACCTTTGTGATAGTTTATCAGCAAAAACATTCTTCAAATTGTTCTCAGATCCAATCTATTGTATTAAATCAAAAATATTATAAGCTTCACAAATTTCCATTGTATAATTTAAATCTGTCTGAACAAATCGATGGGACAGCATCAATATCATTTTATTCTATAATACGTATAAGAATTTTTCTATTTAAGAATAAAATAATCTGCTCCCAATAATTATGATTGTCCCTACATCGATCTTATTTTATGATACATAAAAAAGTAATAGCATTAAATCCAAAAATCTTTTCTGTTCAACAGTGGTGAATAGTGATATTGAAATTAAAATTTATTAATTATATAGTTTCTCGAGTGTCACAGATCCTGAAATAAACTTTTTTCTCATTTGTACGAAATACATCTTTCGACCTCCCCGTTTCTCTTGCACAAATAAGAAACGGCTTCGGAACAAACTGATCGCGCAATATCCATGGACTGTTGGCGAAGCTCGTGCCGACAAGCGGGAGAGAAAGTCTCACCGAGGCTTCGCGACAGTTTCGGCGTTGGCTATACCCAGGAGTATTGCGCGATTAGTTTCTTCCAAAGCCGTTACTTATTTACGCGAGAGAAACGGGGTGCACGTGCGAAGTGGGTGCCCGACCGTCGTGGGTCGGGTGTTTAACAACTCGCGGCCAAACTCCTTCGAGGGGCTCGTAAATGGTGCGGGACGATTGGAGCGCGACTGCTTAAGTTCGGTCACCGGGGAAAGAAGAAGAAGGAAAGGGTGCGCGACAGCGGGTAAATCCCCCTCTCTCTCTTTTCCTCTCTCACGGCAACATTATCGTGTTTTAATTTAACTTGCAGCTGCACTTTAATTAGACTTTGGTTGAATGAGGAGACGACGCTCGACGGGCAAAGCGAATAAGTACTGGCAAGTAAACGGGAGGCGAAGCGAGCGAACTCTATTCCTCATCCATTTCCCTGTCCCTTGGCGACCTCCTCTGCTTTCCTCCTCCCTCCCTCCCTCCACCCCTCTCCTCACCGTCTTCTCCGTCCCCATCTATCTACGGTTAGACAGAAAATTCGAGTGATAAGGAAAGAGCGCAGCGGAAAAGGAAGGTAATTGGCCAATGCCGACAATACGGCCGGCAACGTCGCTTCTACTTAATTTTTCTTCTCTCTGCGACTTCGCTTTGTAGTAAGAAAGGCGAGGTGCGCATCTTCGACGCGATTACACGAAAAACAAGTATAATTTCTGCAAATATTTGAGAATTATCGCGCATTCCTCTGGTTTTATATTCTCCGAGAAATATTCATGGTATACCTTCTTCACTTCAAATTTCATTAACATAATCATCATTCGCAATTAAATATCTCGTTGATTAAATTCAAGTTAGACAGAGTGTAGGCCACAATTCTGTCAGATACACTTTCACATCGCGCAAGCAACGAGATCGCGTTTTGCCAAATTTCAGAAAACACTCTTCCGACATAGGGGGCGTTTCCGCTCACCACCATTCAACTGTCGATATTACTCCGCTTGCTCGCACGAGCGCGAGAAGCCAGCTGCTTTCCACAGCCGTACATTCTTCGCGGATCTTGCAACGCAATAAATCTCCCAACTCTTCCTCCTCCCGTAACGTTTCCCGTTGCTCGAAATAATGACATAGCGAAGCCGTGGCTCGTGTAAGTCGGTTTTCAATGGCGCCCCTCATCTCGCGCGCGCCGGTGTCTCTTCACGCTTAATGAACGCCGAAACTGTCGCGAAGCCTCGCCCATACCTTAGCGGCGCCTTCTCCGCTCCCCTACGCTCGTCGGCACGAGCTTCGCCAACAATCTTGACAATGGCGGGTCTTCGTATTCTGACGATTGACATCAAAGGCGATCGCGAAGTCCTATCCGTGACCCCGAGAACATTCAACCGGATGGATTAAACACGCGATCAAATTCGGTAGACGAAGTTCTCGAAATCACGTGCAACTTTGGAACGAACACTCACACTCGGAGAAAAGTTATGGTTAAACTGATGGTATCGTTTTCTTAATTTGGTTTTTTTAAGTTGAAAATACTTTTGAGAAAAATAAAAATATATTTGATTTAAAAAAATGGCGTTGTTAGCCTTTCTTAAAGTAAATAAATTATTTGTTCTTCAAACTTTGATATATTTTTAATTTCAAACTTCTGTCCTCAACGTTTTAACCCTTCGTGGACCAACATTAGCTTCTTATTATTTTTTTCGCTACTTTTCTAATCCAATCGGGTCTGATGCCTGATAATGTTTTTGAAAGGGTTTGGATTTTAAAAAATCTAAAAAAATTCTGTTATACTCTTCCATCATTCCAAAATATGATTTTATAATTGTTTGACCCGAAACGTTCTTCACTTTTTTTTTGTACGTGTCCGAATTTGAGGCAGGATAATTAAAAAATGAAAATAAAGGGTTAAAAATCTTGCTCATTTCAGTTCCGATTTCATTTCTTGCAAATTTTCTAATACCACTTCCATCTTCCACTGAGAACCTCTGTTCCAGGTCGAGAGCACTTATTCGGGCCATAACTCCTGCGCGTGTGTTCCCTCCTTTCCGCCATCCCGCCCTCATAAATACACGACGACGAGGAAGAGGAACAGCAGACCGACGAAGAGGAACGACGACGGCAGCAGGAGGGGTACGGTGGAAGCCCGGGACGAAAACGGCGAAGTCATACTGCCGAAGGGATGAGCGGCGGATGCGGAGCAGTAGAATCCGGGACTTTAAAACAAATATATCGCGCGTAAATCCAGCGTGGATGTACGTAAGTCTCCTGCCGGGGGATCCCTCACTGTATCTCCCCAAACGAGGACGACGTCGCGAAAACGCCGCGAGGAAAGAGAGCGGAGCAAATCGTCGACGTTTTACTTTACATATTTCCCACGGAATTGTCACAGCCGCGACGAGAGGGGAAAAAGTCAGACAATCAGGGATACGAGAAGTAACAAGGCGGACGTTTAAAATCTCATTCCTCTTTTCTTCTTTTTACACGGAAATTTGTAACTACCCAAGACGACACGTATTCTGATCATAACAGTGTAACAGAATATTTTAACGGAGGACTTCATTACAACAGATGTTGACAAAGACTAGAATTGCACTGGCCCATAATTTATACAGCTTGGAATAGCTTATTTCTAACACGTTAACCATGAATTTACATCTGTGGACGAGCCACATTGACGATCCAAATGGTAATTTGCGTATCGCAAGACATCAGGATGCTGTTAAGTCACTATAAAATGTCGTTTGTAATCATTTTAATCCGTATTAATATGTAGACGCAGAAAGTTGAAAGTAATCATTTTTACAATTGTAACGGACGATTGAAAAAGGCCAAGTTAGATTGAAACTAGTCTCGTGATAGTTATGAAAATAAATGTTACAAAGTGAAAAAATTTTTGATATCTTTTATTGTGCTTGTCCTTAGCTTTTCTAAGTTATTTATTTTTGTAATTTCTTTTTACTTTTTCTTGTAATCTTAAATTTCATAATAATAAATATTTTTTGATAACTTTATGAGCCCGCGGAAAAAGAATCAATTTTTTTCTAGCGGGAACGACCAGAGTTTCCCGCCTGGACCGACCGAAGCTCGGTGGCAGACCAAGTGTACATATCCCGTGGGCGGGTACCAGGATTCATGAATACCGAAGTATTTGCCAAGCGCGTACCGATATGCGGAAGCGTCGCGCGGACAATTTTAGGTCCGTGCACGTGCTTGTACCTTCGTTTCACCACCGAAACGCATGTACACAGTATACCAGAAATTACGCACTTTGTGAAAAAATTGTGAAAACATTAAATAGCAATTTACAAACTTTAAAATTCCAATGTTCACGAAAAATTTCGCTTGTTAATAAATTTCTCAGGCTAGACGATTCCAAGATTACTTAATATGAGAAATAATTCGATATGACGGTATCGTTGAAACCCGAAATCTCTTTAATTACTCCGGTAAAGCTCGCGGATTATCTATCTCTCGACGCTGAAGTAATTGCCGTTCTTGGGAGGCTGGATCCTGACAGTTTCTGGCGCCTCGCAGGAGCTGCGCGCGCGAGTGTCTCCGATATACACACCCTGTATAGCAATGTGGGCTCGGTACGCGTCGTGCATGTAGTCAGGCAAAGTCCCCGCGGGCTTAATACGGTATGCACGTCTGTCGTTCGCAAGCTCGACCCTATGCGGGCTCGAATCCGCTACCAAGCTAATATTCCACGAGAGGGCCCTGGGCTACGTGCTCGGACTCGGAAAACTCGGCAGACCTGCCGAGGTCCGCTCCCTGATACCGAGCAGTCGATTCCGCTGCTACGTCAGATCGGACAAAAGCGCGGGTAATTGCTGTCAGGCCGCGATAGATTTCGTCGACGGTTAAGTCGGACTCGATATTGTAAATATTCGCAGGTGAAGTAAGTCCGTCCATTTGCCGGACAATTACTTTGGAAATCTAAGGAAATCGCCATCGTATTTGCATCGTCATCGTCGGGATTTATTCTGGTCTTTATAGATTTAATTAATAGAGAAGAGGGAGGTATTATGTGGACATTACGGCTACCTCCATTATCTCCATTATTAGGTGATAAGTTCTAACAATTGTTTATGGAATTATTCGTTTAGTAGCCCGCAGTTTTTTAGTAGCACTAATATGCCAATACACAATAGCTGACAATTGTTATAAGACATTTTTACTTTTGAGCCCCTCGAAACTTTTTTAAGGTACTTTTAGAACTCAATTACATATATGGTACGTCCTCATTATTTTTAAACTTGAGTGTACATATTATCACAAAAATGTATATACACTTGAATTTTTTTGTTATTTAATTTTTTATTCGGCTGTACACATTTCGAATTATAAAATTAAATATTAAACATTTAGTTTAATATTTAATTGTAAAGTGGAATTTTATTAAAACGTGAAATTTTCATATCAAAATATTTCGATAAATCGATTGTCACTCTAGAGAGCTGCGTTCACAAACATTAGATATCATTTTACCCTTGTTATTTAATGTCAAATAAGGATAATGATATTTCTAATAATATCTCTAATGTTTCTGGACAAAAGAAATTCTAAACGACGAAAAATTAAAAATATATAATTTTGTAACAAAATATACTGTGTTTTTTAAACTAAACCAATTTTTTAAAATTATTTTTGGGCTAGCCATATTACCACCATTTTTCCTTTTTCACTGATTATGTAGTGCGTCACATTTTTATAAATCATATCATAAGTAATAAATATTTCATTACTTTAAATCTAGAATTTGTTAAACAATACTTTGACGAATATATTTGACGGTCAAGCTTTAATATAAAATATTGATTATTAAGAAAGTTATAAAATAAAAATAAATGCCATATTATCCTCTTTACAGTGTAGTCTTTCAAATCTACTGATAATTATTTTAAAAGAAAAGAAATAGAAAAAGAAACAGAGAGAGAGAGACAGAAAGAAAAAAAATTTCTTTATCGAGAAGTATTTTATTTGGTTGGATATAATGTTCAGTCGCGACATCATACGCGCAAAATGCTCATAATATTTTTTACCTTTTTTAAGCTTATTTATGGCATAATCCGTGAATAATGTGAATAAATTCATATTGTCATAATCAAAGTACTAATCCTTAAATATGTTTACGAGGAATAATTTCCAAATTATTTCGGTACGTAAAATGGAATAGTGTGCGCCAATTAATCGAAACGATACGCGATACTCGATACTTGTTAACGATCATAACACCCAATCGTCATTTAATCCTACCGCCGTAGATGCGTGCCGCGTATAACATATGCAAATAAAAAAAACCATGCATCGCATCCGTGCGATCGACAATGGTCACGGAAAGTTCGTTTGCGTCCCGCTTGCCGGTAGGTAGCGGATGGTTTTGAAGCTGCCACCGTCGGGGGTGGTTGGGGCGGCGATGGTGACGGTAGGGTTGGTGGTGCCGATGTGGATTGGGGAGTGCGCCACAATGGCAAAGCGAAGAACAAAGCCTATCCACGGGTAATTCGAAATTCGTAGTGCTCTCTGTGCCTGCACGCTCGTAATTAACGGTAACCTCGTGTTCGAAGCCGATTAAAAAACGAAAAAAAAAGAGAGGAGAGGACGTCCTATAATTGCACGTCGAAGCGGCCGCATCCAGTTGATGGCGCTTTTAACGATCTTTAGAGAGTCTCTACGATACGGAACTTTGATGTCTGCTTGCGGATCGAGATTACGATGGCATTCACGATCGCACGGAAAATCGAAGATGCTGCGTACTTTTCCTGAAAGTTGATTTTTGTACTCATCTAAGCAACTAAACTGTCGCTTAATATACTCGATTATTCGGATAGTACACAGTGTACACACAGTAAAATATCGATTCATGAACAGAAGAGTTATCCAGATTACTTTTTTTCTTTTAGTAAGTGAGGGTCTATCTTTAAACAAAGAATATTTTCTTGATAATTGTCTTAAAATATACTCGTCACAAAATTTAGAAAAACTCATTATTTAAAAAATATATGTACTTTTTCCAAAAATATAAAATATTATCGAAAAGTCAGAATAATAAGCAAATTAAATTCCTGTTTTAACTTAATATCCTTAATTAAATTACTAGGATTCAGGATTTTCAATAAATTTGATCCTTATAATAAATTTATGATAGATTTGCGGATATATAAACTTGTGACGTTGTGACTTTGTGTGTGAATTAAGTAACATTTACTTAATTCAAGTAATTTACATTTATGTATTTTTGTTGTATGTATACAGAAGTTTATTTTAAATAAATATTACTTGTTTGAAATAAATATATAATAAATGTATTTTGAGATTATTATCAAGAAAACTTTCTTTGTAAAGATAATCGGTAGAAAACAATAAAACTGAGTAATTCACTTTTTTTACCACTAGAATAATATTTTTCTGCGTGTAGCATCAGTCCAATCCAATTTCATTACAATCCATATAGAAAATTATTAATTATATATTAATTAAAGCAATTAAATGCAGGTTCAAACTTTAGGATTCAGTGTTTCTAGGTAATCAGTACTTATTAGCCACTCTACTTATCTTCACGTCCCTGAAATTGCAATCAAAGTAGACTCGCTATTAAGTAAAAGGAGGAAACCGTCACAACATCATATAGTCATTAGCTGGCTTTTCACAATTGAATTCACATTTGTTGATGTCGGAATGAAGATACGGACGAAAGGAAAAGTGCGAATAATTTAAGCATGAAATATTACATTTCGTAACGAAAAAACGGGCGCAAAACCTGCCGGAATAATTGCCGAAATATTCTAGACACTCAGTCAAGACGGAGAGAAGTAATGAAAGAAGGAAGAGGATAGAGAGCAAAGAAGAAGAAAGAGAGATGTGGGCGGATAGAGCGGGAGAGCAGAATGGAGGCGCTGAGGAAGGAGACGAAAAATAGGAGAAACAAAGAGAAGCAGCGACGGAGGAAAGGGGGAAACGAGTCCCGGTTTCCTCTCGCGATCGAGACGACGACGACGACGGAGCCTGAGCAGGAAAGAAAGGAAAGAGGGACGAAGAGGAGGAGATAGTGGGAGTGCCCAAGATGGCGCCACGCGGTGAAGCTGCTGTAGGAGGTAGGAGGTGAAGAGAGGCAGAGTAACGCGGACACGCGGGTACAGGGAGGTGGTGGGTAGTAGGGTAAAAGATAAATGACGTGTCCACCGCTACAACCACCACCATCTCGCGTCAACGTCGTTGCCACCAACAACGCCTCGCGGGCTACGCGAGAGAGGAGCGGGAAGAAGACGATGCGAAAAGACGATGAGAGAAAGCTTCCATTAAACATAAGCTACTCCGCGCGCACTCGCCCGCTTACGCGCCCGCTTGCTCCGCGCGCTCGTATTACGGGATTTCCCCGGTCTTCACTACTTTGGCCGATTTGGTCGGACTTTCTCCCTCGTTCCAAGCACTTCAGCATTCGACGGACCCAAAGTTCGCGTTTTTCAAAGGCGCGATTAAACCATAACGTAACTCGTTTCGCGCAGGTAAATCCCTATAAAAGTAGAATATCACTTAGACCCTGCAATAGATACAATAGAGGAATATTAAATATTGATTAGTTTCCTCAATGAACACTATGAATAAATAATAAGTTATGTTGTATCTTCTATGGCATATTTATGTGTTGTCAAATATTCATTGAGAAAATAATATTCAATGAAAACTGATTCTGAAATTTTAATTCCTATTCCTAATATCTAATATTCTTCTTGTGCGCAGGATCTTAAAGAAACTATACACTTCACCGACATTATTATATAATCTCTGCTTAATTTTAATGTCACACCAAACCTATGTACACAGAAAAAAAAATTAGTATTAAGTCAAGTTTCATTGTTTCATATATAAAATATAAAATCTTTTTGGAAGAAATTATAATCTTGAACAGACATAATTTGCTTATATAAAGAGAAAAATTTTCTTCATATAAGTAAATTATGTCTCTTTAAGATTATAAATTCTTCCAAGAAAATTTTATATTCTTGCTTATATAAAATAATGAATTTTTTATTTGATACTAATTTTTTTTCTGTGTATAAAGATTTAACTTGATATCAAGAGCCAATCGCTAATTTTATTCGTCTATTTCACAGATGATCGTAAACGGATGGCTCATTCATCGCTCAATATGGTTCCTTAAAAGTGCGAACGGACAAACAACTTGACAGTAATAAACAACTTAACCCGATATAATAATAATAATACAAATAAAACTTATAAAAATCACTACGATAAAAATCATGAAATATTCATTGGATTGTTATCCGTTTCCAAGAATGTTAAGAATTGCGAACAACGCGAGGTGCCGGTGGTGAAGCCTCAAGATCCTGGAAGGATTCGAAGTACGGCAGACAACTTTATGAGTTTACGGTACTGTGAATCGACGACGATGACGAGAACGGGAGACCCACGGGGGCCTCCATCCCTCTCGCGTCATTCCGACGTTATGAACTATCGGAAGACACATTAGCGCAAATCTGCGAGGCCGATAACTCGGCACGACACCAGCCGATGCGGAAGGTCGGCGAAGAAGGATGGAGCGACGAAGGAGGCGGCGCAGGGAGAAGAGAGAGAGAAGGGCGCGTAGAACGCGCCGCCGGCTCTGTCGCCGGGGCGTCAAATTATTCCGCGATTAATAATCCGCGCGTTACACGCGTGATCGGGCCTTTATCGCTGCGCCCGCCACGTCGCTCTCCAGTCCGCCTTCCTTCCTTCCTGGCAACCAACCCCCGAAGGTATCAATGCTCGTGGTACGTCAACGCGATTGTCCCTGTGTGTCGGCGGCATTTATCGCTTCGCGGAACGCGTATAGATCGATTGCACGACGGGATCCTTTAATGAGACACATCGCGACAACGCGTTCCAACTGTTACGAATGATATTCAGTTCGTGACCAATAATAAGTCTAATAAGCTCGTCAGCTTCGCCAATTTCTCTTCACTTTACTTTGAGCTCTTAAATTCTATCGCCATCAAGGGATAAACCTCAGATCGGTGTATTTTACTTAAAAAAAAATTTAACTTTAATATTTTTATAAAGTTTCTTCAACTTTAACATTTTGACAATAAATCAATGAATTTAAAATACATTACGCGAATCAAATTTAAAATACCTGTCAAATTTGCGCCAATTTCTTTTTCTACGCGGAAAAATGCGGAAATTTTACTGCAGCATCTAAAAATTTAATTAGCTACAGATCAGAAAATAATTTTATGTTAAACTACCAAAATAATTATGTAGAATACCCACACTGAAAAAAAGAGTTTAATAATGGCTATGAAATGTTGAGTGAAATAATACCAATTAAATATTTGGTTAATATAATCAAAAATAATTTTATTTTTCTAAATATTTCGTAAATATCATTAAATTTGACTATACTTATTAAAATATTTAAATAAATTATTTTTAGTTATATTAATCAAATATTTAATTGGCATTATTTCACTTAACATTTGATAGCTATTATTGATCTCTTTTTCAGTGAAAGGATAATAATGTTGCTGCAAACAGTTTAGACATTCTACACTGAAAAAAAGTCTGATTATAACTACCAAATGTATAGTGAAATAGTATCAATTAAATATTTTGTCAATATAACCAAAAATAATTTTATTTTACTAAATGTTTAGTAAGCATTATCAAATCTGGTATAAGTTACTAAATATTTAGAAAAGTAAAATTATTTTTGGTTATATTGACCAAATATTTAAAATTGATACTATTTCACTATACATTTGGTAGTTATAACCAGTCTTTTTTTTCAGTGTAGCAACCAAGTTAAACACCCGACAATTTTTTAAATGGTTCAACATAATTATTTTCAGATCAGCAATTCAGCCAAATTGTACTATTTTTTACAAATTTCACTCTTTATACGTTTAACACTATAGGAAGAAGTAGTCGTCGAACGCCCAATCAACTCAGTGGATTCTTGCGTCAATTACTTTTCGCAATTATTCGTAAATAACAAAGTGACGTCCGCGTCCGGATCGCGAATACTAATCGCGCCATGATATGATATCACATCCGGATATCCCAACTTATTTCACCTTTCGGGAATGCGGCCTTTTTAAGCCCGCATTTAGACGGCAACACAAAGAGACCCCATTGAACGGAAGTCCGCCACGTAGTGCGTACGCGTTCCGTACGTCATCGCTCTCGCTCGGTCCGTATTGTACAAAGAAGAATATGCGCGCACGCGCGCATCCACGTGGGTGTGCAAAAGGGTGATATCATCCCCGTTAATGCGATGCAGGCGCGATGATCCGAGAGCAATATACGCTGCTCTCTCTCTCTCTCTCTCTCTCGCTCTATGTCTCTTTCTTTCCCCCTCTCTCTCTCTCTCGCGAGTCCCCTCGAACCCGACGGGCGGCAGGATAACCTCGGCAGGACCCCCCTTCGGGCGCCCGGGACACCGCGATATTGCTTGTTTTATTGGAGCGTAAGACCCGCTTTCTCCGACACCGTCTCCGGCGCGGGTTAACGGCCGGGATCTCGCGGAGAAAAAAGTCATTTCACCGGATACTTAGGAGCGGAAAGCCGGAAAGCGCCGTGTCTCTCGAGGGCGAAACGATTCCCGATTTCGCGACCGGGCGGGTGGTCGCGATAAACGAAACAGATTGCGACGGGGTTGTCGGGGAAAGATACGCTTACACGAATATTATCCGCATTTTATGGAAAATGCGCGCGGCGGACTGCTTGCAACAATTTAATGAGGCCGTGTCGCATTCGGCAGCCACACGTAGTTTTGTACATTTATTATCGACATATGGCTGCTGGTCGGACAAATACTTCGTCCTCTGCATGATTATAGTTGCCGTTGATTGAATACTTCAATTTTACCAGACGCAAATTTCTTTTCTTTCAACAATGGAATTACTTGATGAATTTATGATCAGTTATCGTTTAAATCCGGATGCAGAGAGGTTCGACGAGAGATCATACACAGAGAGAAAAAATTGTAGTAATGGCAACTATAAGAGGACAACTATACAAATTTTGTTAATATAATTATAATATATAATTAAGTGAACTATATTATACACAGAAAAAAATGACTATCAAATCAACAATTCATTGTTTCATATATAAGCAAGAA
>QKQZ01002115.1:0-15787 GCA_003595255.1 Solenopsis fugax | reverse complement strand
CCCCGCCCGGGAGTTAGCGGCCGAGAGTCGATCGACGGATCGATCGACGCTCGGCCGCCCGAAACTCGCGTTCCCTAACATCCCCCACCACCGATCACCGAAACCGCCCACCAACCCTTCCCATTGATCAGAAAAAATCAGTCCCGATACTTATTGGACAAATGTACATCCTCTATTATTGGTGCTTTTAAAAATTTAATTATTTTTACTTTATTAAATTATCAGAAAGAAAGAAATACAGAAAAAAAACTTACTAATTACTGTAAATATATTGCTATAAGATAAAAATTACATTGCATTATTACATAGTTTATGCATGCTGTACCTAGTGTAGTGCAACCTATTTCGTCATCAACTTGTTGTAGTGCAGGAATTTGTGGAACACAATACATAATCAAATATGAGATAAATAATGAGACAATGTGTGCACGCAATGTATAGCCATGCATGTTTTGGAGCTCCGGCAAAATGGAATATACGATGAACGGCAAAGATACTAGGAAACACGCGGATGCATACATCGGATAATCTTCCTCATTATTGCAGACCAACACTGAATAAATCTCCTGATTAAAAGTGGCTAAACAGTAAGATGCCGGTAAAATAAATTTGCCAGGGCCTTGATACAAAGAGCCATTGTTTAAAAATAAATATTCATAGTAAGGAAGCAGACTTCTTCCAAATCCTTTGGAACGGCATGGATCGTGGACAGTCAGAGAAAAGTCTGGATAATCGGGATCGTTCTTAAAAGAGTTCCTCTTTGGAAGATAGTAAGTAGCACTTTCATTAGCAACGCATCTGCCCGTTATTTTCATGAAATTACGAAAAGGACAACAGAGCTGAACGCAAGTAATGTTGTGACACATTTCATACGAAACAATGTCGATGAATACTGGTTTTTTGGAGTTTTTATTGGAATTTCCGTGTTCGTCCGTTGTGGAATTGCTCTCTCTTTCGATTCTAGAGAAATTCTTAATTTCTTGTTTCATGGAATCATTGATCTCTACAGAATTCGCGGCGGACTCCATAGAAATCTGATTACTTTTTTCGCATTCTTTTATACGTCCGCGAGACTCATATCGTTTCGAATTATCATTTTTTGTCTTGTTCTTTGTAGAATTAATATAGAGCTCATCTTGCATTTCGTCGTCATTCTTGAGAGAATATTCACATGAAATACATCGTGTTGACTTGATCTCGTCGTTTCGATATTTTATAGAGCTTACGAAAAGATCATACCGCATCGTCGAACTGTCGCTCTGCTTATTGTCATTGGCAGAATTTTCCTGAGACTCTGAGAACGAAGCAACAAACAGAAGCACGAAACACCAAAGTTCCTTACTTGGTAGACACATCGTTGAACTATTGATGCATCGAATTCACAAAATTAACTTGTCTTTGCTTCATGCCCTGTGGAGCGAATGTCTAATGCAATATTGCCAATTACAGAAACGAGCGTAGCTGCATTCAGGTTCTGCAGTGATTTTGTCTGAAAAAAAAAAATGTGTATGACAAGGAAACTTGTTAATTGTTAAAAATAATTAGGATAGGCGAATGAGTGAATAATCTCTACATTATGTATGAATCCTTTGTATTCTTAACACTATTGTATAATTCTCAATATCTTTTTATTCTTTAGAATAACATATATCTTCATTCTATATGTATGATATTGAGATGAAAACGAAATAAATGAGAAGTATTAAGATAAAAAGTTTGTTCGGTCTAATGTGTTAAGAATGAGGAAGTTTAAAATACTGCTTGTTCGAGATAACGTTAACACTTCGTTAATACAAATTTGTAGAGCAAGGTTACATTGATCATAAGCAACTGTATGTCTTTTGCAGTTCACAATGAAGAAAATATCAAGTGTTGCTGTTTCAGCGGAAAGAACTTAATATTTCACCACTTGGTTTCGTTTGCTATTGTAACGAGTTTATTCACATTGTTGAATGTATAGTAACCGTGTATAGTAACCGACAAAACGCGTGTATAGTTACTCGCGTACACACCGTTACGATAAACGCGCTATATTTCGCCAAAGCTCCTCTACGTCTCGGGCGATTAGATCCCGACAGTGCTCAAGCTTGTATCAGACTACCGACTGCCCGACTGCCGACTACGATCTTCAACCAATCACACCGACTGACTGGATCAGCCAACTCGCATTTAGACTCCAGTTTATTTTTCGAGTCGGTGACTCGAGTCAGCTTTCAGTCTGAAACGGGCTTTAAGGGCAGCTGTCCTGGGTCTGAGGACGTCGCCTGACCACTATCCTGAGTCGCGACTTCTGTTCGACCCTTGGTGAGAGAGAACCAACGACTCGGACACTACTGATTCTAGAGTTTAGCGGTTCGCATGTACAAAAAGCGTATTTCGGTACTTGTATACTCTGGTCTGTATTCGAGAGAGTAAATGAGGAGACGCGCGCTCACGACAAGCGATATCGGTACCGGATTGTGGCTTTTTTTATCAAAAGACGGTCGCGTGGCAACAGGAAAACTCGAGGCTCGAGGCCTTTCCAAGTATCCGGGATTTCCCTTTTGTTTTATCGTGTGCCGTATCGTTCATCCGTTGTCCACTCTCCATAATGCATGCATACATCCGCACGTGCGTATGCGATAAATGCCTCGCTTCGTTACAGTAGCATATATGTAAGCGTAGCGACTTATAGGATTTTCCGAAGTTCTTATTGTCAAAGTCGATCGTGTAGCTGAGGTATAAGGTTTGATGAAAGTAGATGTTATCAAATTACAATTACATAGAAAATTTCTGTGCTGCAAGTTGTACTTTGATTACAAACAGACATTAGAATTCAGACTTGATCGCTATTTGTTAATGTTATTAGTTTTGCGTTTTTTGTAAATGTTAAATTACTTGAATTATAATTATTGTATGTTAATGTATAAACTAAGATTTAAATTCCGGGATGTAAGTTCCGGAACATGTTTTTGAATTTTCTTAGCTAATCGTTGCTTTATGTCATTATAATACAGCATTATTTATGGCATTATTGAAGGATATTATTTTCCGTTACACAATAAGAATTGTACATGGTGTAGTTACTTATTTATCTTAACCAGTTTTAATCTTAACCGGTTTGTATTGAATAAGCAAATTTATAAGAAAACATTCTTCATTCTCGGTAAGCAAAGAACATTAAATAAACATTTCGGAAAATAATTTTATGACTTTTATCAACATTTTTATATAATATTATATAAATGTTTTTAAAAACATTCGGAAATATCGCATTATCTAATAATGTGATTTTTCCGAATGTTTCAAAAATATTTTATTAATATTGTTTCAAATATTTCTTCAACTATATAATATTGAACATACAACTTGAAATAAGAACGCCTTCTATGGTCAAGCTAGATCTTAGTGCTTCTTATAAATTTTACTTGTGTGATTTTTTTAAGTACCTTTTTTCAAATTCAACCGACTGCGCGCCGAATTACTTTTCCTCATAAAACAACTATAAGTTGAACATGAACAGGTAATATCACATTTATTAGAAATAATTTAATAATTGACGATGCTAACTTGATGTTAGACCCCTTTTTCTCTCTGAAAAAACTGTAAAGAATTTATTGCGAAAAATATCACCTCAGCTAGGGTTCGAACCTGGAACCTCCCGAATCTCCGGTACGGGCATCTTACCACTTCTACCACTGAGGCTTTGAAGCGCAGTCGGTTGAATTTGAAAAAAGGTATTTAAAAAATCACACAAGTAAATTTTATAAAAAGCACTAAGATCTAGCTTGACCGTAGAAGGCGTTCTTATTTAAAGTTGTATGTTATACATAATCGGTCGAATATCTCCAATGTATAATATTGTATAAATGTTTTTAAAACATTACCTAATAATATGAATATATCCGAGTGTTTAAAAAATGTTTAATAATATTGTTTCTAAATATTTTATAAATTAAAACAAAAAATAAGCAATCCAGGACTCTCAAAATTTAAAACAATAAAAAATATAAGAAAAGGCCAGTTAGAGTCAGCGCGGGTACCAATTCGTAATTAAAAACACCGATAATATTACATTTGTTTATTTATTCGAAGTAACAAAAAACGTTTTTTATTTTATAAATGTTGCTTTACAGTGAAATTGTATAACCATAACCGATAAAATCAGTCGATTACTTGATAACATCGAATAAACGCGTGCTGTATGATAGTAACGTGTATGCTTCATATTAGTAGATCGTATTTAGTAAAACTTTAAAAATAAAAAGATTGGCATCAAAAACCAAGTTATTAATGCATTATAATTACATTTATAGAGCGTAAGTGAGAAAAGTTTATCACGCACTTTTTTCTGGACAAATTGTTAAAATCTGACTCATGTACATGACATTGCTATTTGTAACGATTATGATTGATTTTAAGTGGAATATGATGACAAATAGGATGGTAAAGCAATATTGCACTGTGTTCAATTTCGTCTTCTAGCAAACGATAGCGCACGAACGTATGTACTCCGGCAAATGATAAGACAGGACTACTGGAAGGCGAGTTATTGATAGCGTTAAGGAAAAACAATTGATCGTACTGGGAATTTACGCATATGTAGTGGGAAAGCAAATTACTGACAAGTTTTTAAAGTCGGTAGCTTGACTAGTTTTGATAATATATGCATGTATATATACTTTATGTAACATTAACATACTTATATATAGGGGTGAGTGGGGTAAATCAAACCGTGTTCCAAATCGGACCTTTTTAATTTAAATAAATACGGTTAAGCAGATTTGCGTGCCATTTATAATGTAAAGTCCTTATAAGACACCGAACATGTGACAGCAGTTTGACAGTTCTCTCATAACATTCACAGAATAGACGCGAATATGTATTTTCAGTCATCATGCAAAAATTTTTTTAAAAAAGAAAATCCTTGTAAATTATTTAAAAGGTGTTAAAAATTTGAAAGATAATTGATTTAAGATAATTAAAGAATGTAGAATTTAAAAATATCAAGCGATTGGTGAACGTTTTTTGTAGTTTATTGTAAAGTTTGTTCCAAAGTTTAAAAGAACCCGTGTCCAAATCGGACCTACATATACTCATGTATGCCATAGGAGGAAACCTTTTCACGATTTATGTTTGAGTTTTTTTTTTGGTTTTTTAGTGAAAAATGGGCCGCACTTATAAACAAAAAACAGACACAATAGAAATACAAATGCTTCAGCTTGCTGTTCTCGAGTTAAAAAATGGAAAATCATTAAGCCGATCAGATTTGGTCCAAGGAACATTAAATCAGTAAAATATCATAAGTCATCAAACTCAGATTAATTGAGTTTTTTTTATTTCAATTCTAATAATATAAACTGTCAGTAATTTCTTTTCTGAATAAAATTTTCATACTTGACTTCCAAATTACTCGTTTTTACTCAATTCTAACAAAAATACATTAAAAAATTCTATCTAAAAATCCATAAAAATAAGAATGTCCGATTTGTACCAGAGGGTGATCCGATTTGGAACCAGTAGTTCCAAATCGGACCGGAAAAAACGTTTTCACATTTTCCTTTATAGTTCAACACAGATGAGAGATACGTCAAAATGGTCTGAAGCAAAATTGAAGGGAATTAAATTATCTTTCCAACGACACCTTCAGTTTTATGATCGGACTTTATTTGTGTCTTATAGAGAGCAAAAACTGCAACTAGGATCAATTTACCCCACTTTCCCTTACATAAATAAAATATATAATAGCAACTTAAATTTATTATAATTAATGACAGTTTATTATAATTACATATAAATTTTATTTTACAAAGCATTCTCATAAAATATTATGTAACATTTTTGTTTCCCTAAAGAGAACGAGATACAATCTAATGTAACTAATCTGTTCATAATTAAAATTTTCATTTACGTTTCAGTGCTATGAGTAAGATTAAGACGCTAGCCTAGTTTACACCGATTATTTGATAATTCCAAGTACAATATTCGTAATAAATTAATTTATTGTTAGTTCGATGGTGTAAACGATGATGTATTAGTCTGATACGGTACGAATCAAACTGAGGTATCGAATCAAAATAGTGCGCATCTTCAGCTTATATGTAACGCTGTAAAATTTATTTACAATTAGTACGCGTCAAAGTGGTCGGTATAAACTAGGATGCTGTCAGATTGATTGTTGATTAGAGGAATTGATATCCACTAGTGTGATCGATATATCCAATATCGATGTGGTATTAATATTTGACGACGTGCTATTACTATACATTGGAATTTTACAAAATGGACCGCAATTCTGCCCGCCGAATCGTTTTAGCAGCTGTTGCTTTATCTTTTTTTTACATACGAATATGATGAAAATGATGAGACCTTGTAAGCTATTTAACATATTAGTAGGATACCAAACATATGGCGGCAGAGAATAATTGGTAAACCATGCTGACAACGATGCTAATATCTCCATAATCCAGGTTATTCCCATCACTATGAACAGCTTCAGGTACATTTTAAACCTATGAGAAAACATATTTTTATATTAGGAATATTGTAAAAGATACATAAAAATAAATTTGTGGTCATCATTTTTATGTATTCTTGACAATAATAAACAATCATAAGCAAATAAGTCTTAAATTTTTATGTTAGAGAATTTCATAACATTTCTTAAAAAACAAAAGAAGCAATATTTAACTTTATAAGCCATAAAGATGAATAGCTATATATGAAAATGTCTAAAAACAATTATTTATTAAAAACAAAAATTTAATTAATGTTATGCGAACTTATTTGTAAAGATACATCTATTTTTTTTCAATAAGAAAATTACGTGTAGGTATATAATTGGAAGTATTAATATCATATGATTACAAACGATAATCATATTATCGTTATATGTATGTATAATAATATTTGTGCAATATATATTTTATTTTGCCTCAGAATGGAAAGCATCCTTGAACTGCATATCATGCAGTTTTTGCAAGTACATCGGATAACATTGATTCATTCGACAATACAGACCTCTGCTTATTTTCATTGTGGCACTTGCTCTCCGAGTCTTCCAACTGATACGGTGCACGTATATTCAGGTACATAACTGTTACTGTTGTAGCGACGAAGAAACAAATATTACTGATAATAGTAACACTCATAGGTATGTAAACATATATCATTATTGCCAGATCCTCTGAAACAAAGAGGAATTTTTTACATTACGCGCTAATACACGTAGATGTAATTATTGAAAGTTGTTAAATTCAAACAAAGCTTTTCAGTTTCATTCCGCTAGAATTAGTTAGCACTATAGAATCGTTTGCCAACGTACCCCCGAACCAAAAGTTCTTTGTACATAATTGAGGTTTCCAATTGTCTGGTATCCCATCAACATTATCCACAATGGCACAGATAACATTAAGGATCAAGGGAATTCCCCACGCATAAATGGAATACATTACAAATTTCTTTTTTCCTTGCCTTATATTTCTTCGATAAGAACGGAGTTCTCTGTGAAATACACAACATTTATATTTGATCATCAATTATTATCCAACATATAAGTTTAAAAACGAAGATATCATTGTAATTAACTTCTAGCAAAATAATAATCATGAAAACTCTTTTATATAAATATGTATCAAACATAAATGTTCTTAATGGATACGTGTGTACTGATTTCTACAGATGCCAACAAATTATTCTATCTTAAAAACGAGAAGAGAGCTAAGTTTCTTTTCATACAAAGATTTCTGTTTGACCAATTTTATTATTTGAATATTTTGTTCCAATCTTCATTTAAGAAATATAAAAGTCATTAAAATCAATATTTGCACTTAGTGGGATTGAATATTGTGGTATTCGCATATAAAATCCAAGAGAGTAACGCATGCCTAAAAGACATCTTAAGACATCTTTTAGACATCATTTAAACACACGTGTTGTCTGATAGTATGGAATTCATAACTGTATATTGCTTATCTGAATGTCCACCAAATGTTGAAGCATGTTACATTTAGCCAGAAAAAAGATGACAATAAAAAGAAATTAAAAATATAGGCTGAAAGAATCAAATAGATAATGTGTTAATCACCAAGTACGTATGAAGAATGTCAGTCAGGTTTATAATTATTGCTTAAGTCTGTCCGTGAGATTTCTTCATCACGCATTGTAAATTCGTAACAAAAAAATAAATTTGAAACAAATGACACATGCCAATATCAGAGTATGCACCTATGTACATGTGTGCGTGCGTGCGTGCGTGCACGTGTGTTTGTGTGTATGTGTTCAATTAAAGATTTTAATATATGGTATATTCTTTATTATTTGTCCTTTTAAAAATTTATTTACTTAATTTATTTTACTAAGTATTATTAACAGAAGTACTATTAACAGAAAGAAAGATAGAAATATATCAAACATTTCAAATATAATACATCAAAATCTACTAATTGCTATAAATATATTGCTATAATATACAGATTACATTACTGCATAATTACATAGATTAAGCATACTGTACCTAGTGTAATGCAACATATTTCGTCATCAACTTGTTGTAATGTAGAAACTTGTTGACCACAATACATAATCGCATATGTGATAAATAACGAGGCAACGTGTGAACGCAATATATAGCCGTGCAAGGTTTGGAGCTCTGGCAATATGGAATATACGACGAACGTCAGTAGCAGAAACGGCAAAGATACTAGGAGACACGCGGATGCATATATCGGATAATCTTCCTTATTATTGCAGACCAGCACTTCATAAATCTCCAGATCAAAACTGGCTAAACAGTAAGACGTCGGTAAAATGAATTTGCCAGGGCCTTGATACAAAGAACCATTGATTAAAAATAAATATTCATTGTAAGGAAGCACACTTCTTCCAAATCCATTTGAACGACATGGATCGTGGACAGTCAGAGAAAAGTCTGGGTAATCTGGATCGTTCTTAAAATAGTTCATCTTTGGAAGATAGTAAGTACCGCTTTCATTAGCAACGCATTTGCCCGTTATCTTCATGAAATTACGAAAAGGACAACAGAGCTGAACGCAAGTGATATTGTAACAAGTNATTATGACAAGTTTCATACGAAACAATACCAATGGTTTTTGGAATTTTAGAGTTTTTATTGAAATTTCCGTGTTCGTACGATATGGAATTGTTTTCTTTTTCGATTATGGAGAAATTCTCAATTTCTTGTATTATGGAACCATTGATTTCTATAGCACTCGCGGCAAACTCCATAGAAATCTGTTTCCTTTCTTCGCAATCTTTTATGATATGTTCACGAGACTCATATTGTTTCGAATTATCATTCTCTTTCCCGTTCTTAGTAGAATTAATATAGAGCTCATCTTGCATTTTGTCGTCATTCTTGAGAGAACTTTCATGTGAAATACATCGTGTTGACTTGATCTCGTCGTTTCGATATTTTATAGAGCTTACGAAAAGATCATACCGCATCGTCGAACTGTCGCTCTGCTTATTGTCATTGGCAGAATTTTCCTGAGACTCTGAGAACGAAGCAACAAACAGAAGCACGAAATACCAAAGTACCTTACTTAGACACATCGTTGAACTATTGATGCATCGAAGTCACAAACCAGACTTTTCTTTATGCTTTGTGAGCAAATGTTTAATGCAATATTACCAATTATAGAAACGAGCGTAGCTGCAATCTGCAACAATTTTATCTGAAGAGAAAAGAATATGTTTTTGTGACAAGGAAAGACTTTTGTTAATGGGCAAAAATAATTAAGATTATAAGCGAATGCATGAATAATCTCTAAAATATGTGTGAATCCTCTTTATTCTTAACACCATTGTATAATTCTCAATTTCTTTTTATTTCTTAGAATAACATATATCTTCTTTCCATATGTACGCCATTGGAATAGAATAAAGGCGAGATAAATGAGAAGTATTAAGAATAAAAAGGTTGTTTAGTCTTAATGTGTTAAGAATAAGGAAGTTTAAAATACTGTTCGTTCGAAATAACGTTAACACTTCGTTAATACAAAGTTGTAAAGCAAGTTCATTCGTTGATCATAAGCAACTGCATGCCTTTTATGCAGTTCTTTATGAAGAAAATATTAAGTGTAACGTATATGTAAGCGTAGTGACATGTAAGTTTTTCTAGAGATCTTGTTGTTAAAATCGATTGTGTAGCTGAGGTATAACATTCGATGAAAGTCGATGTTATCAAACTACAATTACATAGAAACTTTCTGTACTGTAAATTATACTTTGGTTACAAACAGATATAAGAATTCAGATTTGATTGCTGTTTGTTAATGTTGTTATTTCTCTAGCGTTTTATATAAATATTGAATTACTTGAGTTATAATTACCGTAGTTAATACGTCATATCAGCTATCAGGTTTAAGTTCCGGGAGTAAGTTTTCTTGAAACTTTCCTTAGCTAATCTTTTCTTTATGTCACTATAATACAGCATTATTTATAGTTATTATACAAGGATTTTATTCTCAGTCACATAATAAGAATTGTACACAGTATAATTGCTTAATTATCTTAACGGATTTTTATCTTAACCGGTTTGTGTTGCATAAGCAAACATATAAGGAAAATATCCTTCCATACATAAATTCAACGAATGTTGGACATTTCTGTGATGTCTTTTCAACGTTAGATCTACATTTCGCGATGTTGCTGCAACATTCGCAATCTTGCAATTCAAAGTTACTGAGATGTTGATTAAACATTAGTATGCTGTTATATGGATTATTTGATGAGGAAAAACAATTACCTGTATACAATAAATAATATAAATTACTAATAACTTGGACTTTATCTTATTATTTATGTAGTAAAACTTTTTTGATTCTTTTTCACATTACGTTTAGTAAATCTTATTTAGTAAAACTTTGTAAAAATGTGAAGATTTACATCATAAGCCAAGTTATCAATGATTATAATTACGCATTTATCAGGAGCGAGAAAAGTTTATTACACACTTTTTTCTAGACATTTGTTAATACTGACTCTGTATATGACATTGTTATTTGTAACAATTGATTGATTTTAGATGAAATATGATGACGAATAGGATGGTAAAGCCAACATTGCACTGTGTTCAATTTCGTTTTTCAGAAAACGGTACAGCACGTACGTACTCCGACAAATGCTAAGACAGAACTACTGGAAGACGAGCTGTTGATAGCATTAAAAAAAGCAATTTATCGTACTGGGAATTTACACATACGCAGAGAAATTAGAAATTATTACTGACAAGTTTTTAAAGTAGATAGCTTGACTAGTTTAAATAATATATGCATGTGCATAAATCTTATATAACATTTTTTTATATAAATTTTCGTAACAAAATTATATGATTCGTTTTTTACATAATTAAATTTCCCTAATTATTTTGCATATAAAAACATTGAAATAGTTATTGAAAAATGTATTCAATTTAAAGGCTCGTAAATTTAGTCATTATTAATTAGACTCTTATTTAAGTCAGATATTTAAAATTTATATCATGAAATGCACGTAATTCAATCTTTGTCGCATCTTTACAATTGACAAGCAATAGAAATTATATGTAGCTGAAAAGCAAAACAATTATTCGCATGATATCTGACGTAATATAAAAACTTGTATATAAAATATGCAAAAGATAAAATATCGTCTTTGTAATAAATTATATATTATAGATTTTTTGAGATCAACGAATATGAAAATATGATGTCAAAATATAAAAATGACTGATCTCTATAATTATACCAATTTAATAATGCCATTACTAAATATTTAGATCTCAATACTTTTTTCGTAAGGTTTATACTGCTGCAATCTTACAACGATATTGCAGTAATGCGAAATATATTTCATAATATTTTTGCAATTTTACAATTTTTGCAACAAATTATTTCTGTAATCTTTCTGTGCTGTATAAGTATTTTGCAAAACATGTTTGATATAGAAATACTAATAATATAGTAAATAGTAAATATAAGTTTTTTGCAACAAATTCTTTACAGTTTTTTAAGGCAGGAAAGATTTCTCACATTTAGATGCTTGTTAGCATCAGTTGCTATTAAATTAATTTTCCATTTAATATCGTGATATTACTATTTCTCATTCAATTTAAAACCATGTTTTAAGACTGAAAAGTTATCCGGCGCGCGGTTTTGTGAACTAGAATATATATAAAAATATCGCACAATAAATATTAGCACCAAAATCTAGCTATGATCTATAAGCCTCTTCGTTTAATATTAATAAATAGTATAAAATATATTTGACACTTTTTAAATACCTTTTTAGGCCTAAATTATTTCACACAAATAAATTAATAAATAAATTACTCTAAGTTTGATTAATTTTCATAATGCATTGTTAGATACATTATATTTTGACCATAACATGGAACAGAATCAAACGTAACACGAACATCGATTCTCATGAAAATGTTAACCGTTGAAAATATTCGTAGCTACACTAGTCAAAACTGACCAGACTTTGATTGTACGGTCTCTAACTAAATGAGCAATGATATCAGTGACTGTGCGCACAGCCACACACACAAAAAAAGTATCATGTCCGAGAGATTAGACCCATGTATTTCTATGTATTTTGAGTCTCTGAAACCGAATATGACCTCAGAATTGCGTAATCAGTTCAGGATTATTTTTTACCCTCAAAAAATTACCAAACTTTTCTTAAAATTACACTATTCATCCCGATTATAAAAAATCCTGATCTGATGGAGCAATTCTGTGGTTATATTCGGTTTCAAAGCCTCAAAATACATAGGGATACGTGGGTCTAACCTTTCGGACATGACACTTTTTGTATTATAAATTAAAAAACTGTTTAAAAATAGAAGTAAAACAGATTTTTTTAATTCAAGTTAAATAAAAATATTCTTTTTTAATCTCAATATATAAAATTTAATTAACAATTAAAACTAAAATTTTCTAAATTTAAAATCAAAGAATTTTTTCAAAAATTTAAGTTCAGAAAGGTTTTATTGTATAAATTTTTATTAAAATATTACTTAATTTAAACACTTTGTAGAATATATAAATAAGCTTCAATAATGATTTTTTATTTGAATTAAATAATAAATGGAATAATAAGTCATTGTTTTCACAATTAGTAAAAAATATAAGCAAATAATTTTTAACTTAATTACATTTTTAATTTTAAAAAAGCTGTAGAAAGAAAAAATAAAATGTTGAGAAACAGCGGATTTCGAACGCGAGACATATAGCATTCTAATCGCTTATCTTGTTTGTACGCTTACTCTTACGAACTCGGTATTGTATATCGCGAGAAACTTTCATTCCGAAAGACAAACGATACCCGCAATACTGGCGCTTCTATTATTGCTTATGCGTCTTTTGTAACTTTTAAATTATCTAGTGATGTTGTATTCGTCAAATGTAATGTCGAAATATATAAAACCAGCTGCGAACCTTGTCCAAATCCATATAAAATAAGACACAAACAATCGTTTAAATATGATATATTATATGTAACATTTGATAAAATTATCCAAGATTGATCTCATCCGCTGAGATTATATTTGCATGTGTTTTGAAATCATCCATTTGTTGTAACTCAAAAATAAGTGTTTTTGTGTAAGAATTTATTATTGTAAAGTAAATAATTGTAATTTTTTTCGTAATTCCTTTTTTTATTATACTAAAAAAATTGACATTTTTTTAAACAGTTCAAATATTTAAAATATTTTGTTTTAGCAAATCTATCCAAAAAGACGTCTAACATATGCATCTTTAAACAGCTCAACGAATTCAGTTCAGTTATCAAATTCAATTCAAGTCAAACAGCGGCTTGATCCTGCTAGACGACTTAAACACAGCATCCAGTCAAATCTTGGATAATATGGAGGAAACGACTATCGAAACGATAACAAAAGCGAAAGTAATCCCCTACGAGGACTATTTCTAAATCCAAAAAATCCGCTAAAACGTAATTTTTGCACTCTAACTGATACGTAATTAAATTAGATTTAACGGAAAATATGCTAAGTTGGCAACACTGTTCGATAACAATTGTTATTGATAGAGATAGCTGGCGGCGACGGCGCACAGTGGAACGAAACGAGGCATTTGTGGAAAAAAGTCTATAACTTCCGAAGTAGGGGAAGATGGGACAAAAAAGGGAGGNTATCGTGCGATTCGAATGCAGAAATCACAAACGAGCATATGTGTTAGATACGGCTCCTCGGTCATTGAAAGTTACCTACGAGTCAGCGAAGAAGACAGCTGCGTTATTGAGATAAATTATAATTTATACTTTTTTGCGATTTCCTTGTAACTTCATCTCATTGTTTCATGCGTGACATTAGTATTAAATTTTAGTAATTCTCTTGTGAATGTATGTGTTTTTGAGATAAAATTTAATGGGCTGTAAGATAAGAGTGTTATTTTCTACTTTTGTAAACAGTGTTTGGAATATTATTGGTATCATTTCAATTAAACGACAGCGGGCAAGAAGGAGATAGAACAGAGTAGTGTAACTGCGTGCAGCACAAGTGTGTACCTATATCGTTATTGATCACAGCCATTCACAGCGCAGTATTTTTCATCGGACAGCCAATCATAGACGTCAATAATATGCACTATTGAGTGATATCGATATATCAACTTACGTCTATTAACTTCGCCACTATTGTTATTGCATAACTCGCCGGTTGACGGAAGAAAAACTTCCGAGAGTCTAAATCATAATCTGCAAAACAATAAAATCAGATAAGGTGTATAAATCACTGGAAAAAAAAGACATTAACGAAAGGACCCTATCTTACCCGACCCGATGGGTAAGATGGAGAGAAATGCCTCTTTTCGGTTTTTATTAAATACATTTTATAATACTTTAAAATTTTATTTTAATGATAATTATTATGTAAGACAAATGTCCAAAGATTATTATAAAAATAAAGATGACTCGTTAATTATGAAAACCTAGCTTTTATTCATTCTCAAAGCTTAATTGCCCTGTCTTACCCCATCTTCCCCTATTATAGATATTGCAATAATTTTTTATAACAGAAAATTTGATAACTAAGCTTAACAATAATAAAGTAATATCAATTTTTAAAAGATTAATTAATAAAAAATTACATGTTATATTAAAAATAATTGTTTTACTTTGCTGTTCAAATGAATAATATGTACATTACATAATATAGATATAATAGAAACTATCACAATTATAACCAATACTAAACTAGAAGTGATAATAATGCACAATTTGACTGAATATAACATATAATTAAATTACAATAAATGCGTCAAGTAAAATAACGTTCAACAAATTTCATTACGTTGTGCAAAAAGTCATGAAAAACTAATTATTAAAAAATGAATAGTTTATGATATTTTATATTTTAAGCATTTTCTGCAGAGCAGAATTTGAGTGCAGTTAAATGCAACAAAATTAAGTTAGATGTACAAAAGATTATTCTCAATATGGTCATGCTGGCAGTCAGTCAGACAGTCTGTCAGCAAGATTCGTACAATGCATGTACATACATGTAAATGAACTGTTTGCAGATACTTGCTGCAGAATTCGAACTTAATTGAAGCTGATACCTCCTCTAATTTCAGACTGAAAATAGAATATTGCTATTCTTGCAGCAGATACGTGCAAGTTTCTTATAAGAATCTGCCTTACAGAATCTTTCGGAGGACTTGAGCAAAATGAGGAAGCAGACCATAATGTCCTGCTGGCAGAATTTGTCTAAATCTGCTGCAAGATTTACAGCAGTCTTGCAGCAAATTGCTACTAGGGTATATATAAATATAAATATATA
>QKQZ01002111.1:0-11423 GCA_003595255.1 Solenopsis fugax | reverse complement strand
TCTTTCCAACGACACCTTCAGTTTTATGATCGGACTTTATTTGTGTCTTATAGAGAGCAAAAAGTGCAACTAGGTCCGATTTACCCCACTCTCCCCTATATTCAAGAAACTCAACATTTTTATTAGTACAAAAAAAAATGTAAATATATATAAAAATAATTTGAAAAAATAAATATGATAAACTAACAACTCGGCTGGTGGTTGTACGGCTCAGTGATTTCCTAAATGATAACTAAATGATTAAAAGCGTCTTTGAAAGCTATTAATTACATTTCCTAATGTCAACAGTTGTAACCGTGTCTTCGAACAATTCCGAGGAAATTCATTTCATGCAAATGGCTCTCCATGCAGAGATCTGAACATTTATCACTGCGCCATGCAACCAGCCAAATTTTCAAGTCTTTTTTTACAATGTTTAATTTTACAAATTTATGAACCTACATTCTTTGTGTGCTAATAAAAATGACGAATTTCTTCTGCAAAATATGTTTAATTTATTTCATTCTGTGCATTCTTTTTTTTATTGCGTGACAGAGCAGCTGTTTAGTTTCAGCAACTTCTCGATTGTCATCCTGTCACATCAACAGAAGACAAATAGCGCTAATATGTAATACTAACATACATATATCAATATTGTTAGAGCACAGAAAGAAACGATATCTAACAGAATTGTAACATATGATAATACAAACATTGATACGTCCTTTCACCGACATAGCTTTTGTTTCCTTTAGGACTCTCTTCACGCTTCGTCCCGGCCAATCGTCATTACGTTAGCATACATGGGAAGGAAGCGAATTTACGGAAAGACCGATTTAGCGTCCGTATCGGAATTATATAGAAGCGATGGAACGCGGAAGTTTATCCCTCTCCTACCATTCTATTATCGCTGGTCACAACACCCGAAACCTCTTGCGTGAACCTCATACAAATTACCCCGCATTGCGTTGTATGCATGCGTGTCGGCTGTCGCTATTCGCACCGCCGGCTCGACTACCCGAAACGGCTTTACGTCCGCACGAGGCTATCGTCCACGCGCCGTTTGACACGTCGTCGAACGTCATTACGTATATCATCGGTCACGAACGTGCCACGGCACGCCGCGGCGCGAGTTATAGCCCCTCGTGCTTCTGCGGAAAGCCCCAACGTAAGCACGATCGAGACAGGTGCTTAGTGGTGCAGCATAAAACATATATAAGAGGATGATCTGGCATTATGGTAAGAGAGACGCCATATGCCGTAACTTACCTATGTATCGGGCGCATTTTGCCGCTCAAAACTGACACACATTTTCAAAAATAAACATCACACTATGCGTTCAAGGGATTTATTGCACTTACATATTTCTATCGAACTTCTCGATATTGTTTGTCGACATTTAATTAACCTTCTATAGTCCAACGTTTATTTCCTGAGCTAACCGAGTCATTGGTGCCTGATAGTGTTTTGGAAAGAATTTTTGCATCCACAGAAAAGATTTTTGAATTTAATACTATTACTTTGCTATGTATCATAAAATAAGATTGATATAGAGACAATTATAATTATCATTGGGAAGAGAATATTATATTTTTAAATAGAAAAATTCTTAAATCTAGAATAAAATGGTCTTGATGATATCTTATTAATTTTCTTCAACAAATTTAGATCAGACAATGGAAATTTGGGGTAAATCTCATATTAATCTTCATTTAACAATAGATTAATCTGAAGAAAATTAGAAGAATATTCTTTCTGATAAAATACGTGTATTACGAAGCTTCACAAGTATAAAAAATATCTCGTTTCATAATCAAATGATCCATTAAATCCATAAGGACTTACATTGTACATTGTACGCGTAAGCAAAGGCTCCATGAATGCGTTGATTCTAATGCATCGCATACGAATTAACTTCTTACGAGATTACACGGTCTCCTATCGATGATATCCCGAACTGCGTAGTGATTAATTATCGTGCGTTATAACTTCGAGCAAATTTTTATTCTAAATGTAAGAATGTATAAGCTAAAATTTATGTGTTACTCTCGTCTCAAAATAAGTCAATCTTATTTAATTATAGACCTCATCTTAATATTACTTTACTTTTATATTATAGAAGATTGCAATGGGTGAATTCCAATTGCTTAACACATCTTGACACGTATGTATACGAGAATGCACAAAGTGTAACGTTATGCACGACTCAATTCGAATAAAGTGTATTCTTTACACAGCTTCGGATAGAGTTAGAATTATTTTTCAATACCATATCCATAGCATTGTTTAATTCCTGATAATGATAGAAACTGCGCTTTCATCATTTCAACCTCATTTATAACTACCACGATTAGTAAATATTTAATTGGATTAGAAAACCCCAGCTTACACAACCGACTAGTAACCCTCGGGTTGAGTACAAATGTGTAGTGTTGTGTCAACGATTATGACAATTGGAACGCAATTTGTGTCGCTGTGTGCATGAAAGTGTCTAAGTGGGTAATTGCAATTGGAAAGTACTCAATAAGATTAACTACACTGAGAGAAAAAATTGTAGTGGAGTCAACTATAAGGAGACAACCATACAAATTTTGTTAATATAATTATAATATATAGTTAAATGAACTATATTATAGTTATTGCAACTAAGTTTATGGTTAAGAAAACTAATAAAAGATAGTTGTAATTACTTTATTATATAGTATACTGCAACTATTTTTTATTAGTTCTCTTAACCATTAATGTAGTTGCAATAACTATAATATAATTCACTTAACTATATATTATAATTATATTAACAAAATTTGTATAGTTACCACCAGTTAGGAATTTTTTCTCTCTGTATATATCAAGAATATTTTTATAAATCTTTTCTGAAAGAGTAGACTCTAAAAAATTCTGATACCCTCTTCCAATATTTCAAGATACGATTTCACAATTGTTTGACTCGAAATGTTTTTCACTTTTTTTGTACGTGTCTGAATTTAAGGCAAAGTAAGTCTTTAAATCCCCAGCTAGAGCAGAGAGCTAATAAATCGTAATAATTTACATCGTATTAATGTTGAAGATTCTACTAAATTGCCAGAGAAATATGTTTGCTGGCGGAGAAAAAAATATAACTGGAGTCGCAGATGCGATTGTAGTTTAACAGAGAAATTCTGGGCCGAAGAGTCGAGATGCGTAGCCCCTTAAGCAGGATTGACGCGAGCTTGTTTACGCGATAAGCACGGGTCTAAAGCGGCTCGTGCAAATAGCATTTCGGTTCGAAACGCGTATATATCGTGCCCCGCGGCAAGCAGGTGACACTTTTGGCCCGTGTGTTTGACAAGTCGGTGAAGAAAAGAACTTGGATTACGACAAGAGAGACGGCGACGATGACGTCGTCGATTCCCGAACGAACCCGCGCTTTTTCCACGTCGCTTTTCTTTGCGGTCGACCGTCCTCTGCGAAAGTCGACGTGTGTATACATATATGACGACGTTGTATTTATGCATTGAATATTTTACGTCGCTTTCTACAAGAAAGTGATGTTTTTCATTGGTCGCTTTCTAGGTAGAAACTGACGTGTGAACGTCGACTTCGTGATTGTAAAAAGAAGTCGTGTACCGCGAAGATCATAAAATCAGTAACTGTCAAGGAGATTATATATTTATTACGTTGGTATCATCATTCTCTTTTGAAAATAAAATTAACTAAAAAATAAAGAAGTAAATAATAAAAACGGGAACTGTTAGTGGCTAAATAAAACGAAAGGATATCGTAATTGATAGTGAAAGGGATGATCACGTATTTCGATTACTTCCTCTTTTCCTTTGACTCTTTATGCCTGATTTTTTTCTACGAATAATTAGTCATCTAATTCACGTCTTTTTAAAGTCACTGATTATGAATCTGTAATCAAAATTTCAGAATTTACAATTGCAAATATAATATGGCGGACGAAAATATTATTCAAATCCAACAAAATTTAGTAATTTCATCAGCCATATTGAATTTTGAAAGTTTGATTACGGATTCACAATCAGTGATTCCAAGAATCCTTGAAGTATAAGTTTCATTCAAATGTAAGAAAATTTTACATTTTGCTTCGTCATATTGAATCCGTCATTTTGAAATTAAATGGCGATTTTTTTCTATAAATAGCCCTCTTCAAAATCAACTCGGAAAGAACTTACTATCTTAATTTTTGTTAAGACATGCATTTTTCATTTTTATTCTATTTTACGAATTTTTAACGAAGTATGCAGATCAAAGGAGAAACTGCCAAGGATGTTAATTTTTTTAAGAATCCTATCCTTTATCTTTAAGTTCAGAAAATGAGCCTAGGAAGAAGTTGCTATCTTTATTTTTTTTAAGATATGAATTTTTGACGCATATATGCACGGAAAGAACAATTTTATTGAAGCATCTAAAAATTTAGCTAGACACACAGATAAAAAATAATTTTAAGTTGGACCATCAGAATAATTATGTAGAATGTCTAAGCATGATAATGTAAATAATTTTAACGTTTTAATAATCAAGTTAAACATCCGATACAATTTTTTTTAATGATTCAACATAATTATTTTCAGATCTGTAGTTCAATAAAATTGTTGGTTCCGTGTGTGCCACCAGGCACGAAAGGGTTAACGGAAAGATTGTTAAATTGTACATGTTCTCTTTTACTTTCACTCCGCGACAGAAAGGCAATCTCTGGTGCATGGGAAGTACTTTGCTCGTGACGTTAGCCACGTTAAATGCACGAAAACGAGCGCGAAAAAGCGTCGCATAAGATAGAACAAGTTTTATTGCGAAAATGTAAGCTGTACACGTCTGGCGAAGCCGTAAAGGCAAAGGTTACGAGCAACGAGGATCTCGGTTTACGCAAATTATTATTTCTGTCGCTTCAACGATAAGAACAGAAACACTATACATTGTTGGTTCACTTTGCAAATGAAAAAAATGTACATGGTTTTTTTTAGACGAGGGATGATCTTTTTTATGGAAAAATTGATGTACAATGATCTCGATGCATTCGAAAATAAAAAAAATTGCGGTAATGTAGGACAACAGATAAATGCGATAAAAGTAATTTGCCGCCCCAGAAACATTCCAATTTTCAGTACATAATTCACGTAACTATCACGCCACACTTAATCGGATTAAAAAGAAAACGAAGAATTCGAAGCACATGTGGCTCCGATTAAACGTACGCGGGTATGGCCGTTAATAAATTCAGAATTATTTATTGGTATTCTCACGTTCAGAATTACAAATAAACAGCTAATGTACTGTAAAGGTAATAATCCGACTGATTACACCGAATTCCATTAATCTAATTTATGCGTGTCCGTTGTCAGCATGTGTATCACTATGTTTTATACGGCATCAGTAAGAATATTGCAATGAAAAACTTGTGCGGAGCTCGCCGCTGCTATTTTCAAGCACGCGAGCGGGCACGTGAAATAGTGGTGTGCTGCAAACATAGAAATTTTTAATCAACGCACGGAAGAGAGAACGATCGGAGACGAATGAAACAGTCATACCTATGGATTTTCGTGATTACGAAAACCCTCTACTGCGAACTTTGAAAAACGGTCGCACGAAAAAAGTTTTTCCGTAGCGAAAGATATTTTTAATTACCTGCGACCATACAAATGCATACGAAAAAGGGGATCCAATAAAGTGAGGACAAAAGAAATAAATGAATAAAATTTATAATTTCGATTTTGCGAACTCTTGTATCGTTTATAATAGAACATTTGAAGAGGGAAAGAATAAATGTATATTATTCGACATTTTTTTATAGAAAATGCTGGACACAAAAATAATATGGGTGGACAGAGATATTTACTAGCTGATGTGTATCTTTATACACAATGTTATTATGATAAATTTCTGAATTTCATATTTTTAACAAATATATTTTTGAGCTGTATATACATTTTTATTTCTGCAACGCTGATTACAACTTATCATGTCATATTTTTATTCCAACATTATTATTAATGCTATCTCTATCCTGTAAAAAACGCGTTTAATTTAAATGGGGATTTAAAAAAAAACATGTCATATCGTAAATAACAAATGTTAATACGTGAGTTAAACAAAACAGCGATATGAGGAGGAATTATTGTACGAAAGCGTATTAAATAAATAGATAATTTGTCCGTAGCAGATTAAATTTTTTGCAAGACTCGCGCTAAACACGCTAGGTGGAGCTTTCCCTTAGGAAAAGGGATGGCAAAACGCATTACTCTGGAAAAGTCAACGGGTGATAATCGCATCTGCCACGAACACGTCGGGCCGTGTGTGTCCATAAGGAACCTCTTTGATATATTTGCGCTGAGGTCAAATGGCCGACGCAAAGAGCGTATTTCCGTGAAACGTTTCGCAGGAGGGGAGAAAACGATGCCCCGGCTGATATATGCCCGAGCCTTACCCCTGAAAATCCGGGACGCTCGCGGCTCTCCTTCGCACAATTGGGAGATTTTCAAACGGCCCGATCCGTGACAGACGTCATTTTTTATCCCCGCCGCGCGTCAGATAAGAGTATCCGCGCGCGTTTTCGGAGACAGCGCGAGGGAAAAAAGAGGAAGGGCAAAAAAGACAGGAACGAGCGATACACGAGGTCGATAATCCTCGCCGGAGGGTTATTCGCCGAGCCGGCACGACGCGGCTCGTGTATTAATCGCGAATGGAAAAAAAAGCCCCTCCCGCGATTCGGTTCGAAACGCGCGAGCGCAACGAACGGCATTTACATAGGCAATTCGCGACGCGGCGGTAATTGTAAACGCATATCCGCGCCAGATGGTCCGCGATTTTATCTTGAAAAGCCGGCAAAAAAGCTCGTCGTCCGCCGCGAACAAAATTCATGGCACAACATTTATAGCGGCGCTCAGGCCGGCGTTTCTCCCTCTGCCGTGGCAAGATAAAATTTCGTGAGAAAAGCGCGCGCGCGCGATAATATTTCCTTCGCAAATTTATCTGCCGTTATTCAAGCGCGATGAAAATAAACGTCACTTCGTGACGCTCTCCTCTCGATCGAGAGACCGCGGTGAGATAAACGCGCGTCCCTCGTGTCGACTAATTAATCAGAGCGCACATACTTTTAATTCACGCGATTTTGCATGGATGTTGATCGCGCGCCCACCGTTTATTTGGTCCGAGAGGCAGCGAGCAAGATACGCGGCACAGCTGCATCGTATTTATGGATCGTTCGCCGGCGAAGTGAGCGAGTACATCACTGCGAATGTAGTATCGCATTGGGTAGCCGCAAATTCACGCGCCGTACTTCATGAAATGCAAACTCTGAATCATCCTGGAGCCTTCTCGTTTACAAAAATGTCAATACGTCAATAATTAAATAATGGTATTGATAAAAATGTTATTAAATTTTTCTATAACGCGATTAAAGAAGGTAGATTTAAGAATTTAATCAATAAGATGGAAACATTATATAATTACAAAGAAATAACGAAAAAATTGTTTTTTCGAGCACAAGAACGAAGGTAATCTTTCCCCTGTTTTTGGGTTCTAAATACATTCATCTATTTTGCTCTATCATGTTACCATTTTGAGAAATTTGTGATTAAAATTACGCAAAATATGACTATAAACTTTAATATATACAATTTTTGGTTTGTTATAACTACTATGACGTATTGTACAAGTTTCATTGCAATTAAAATAAATTGCTAGGATTTTCAATCCTTAAATGGAATTTGTTGTGTCGATCGTAATGTAGCACCTCTATTGTATCAAAGTTGTAACCTACACAAATTTCCCAAAATTGTAACGTGATAGAGCAATTTGGTAAAAGTGATCACATTCAGCGCCTAAAAAACTATAAAAAAACACTAAGATCCAGCTATGACCGTAGAAGGCTTTTCAGTTCAATTTATATTTATAAAAAAAACAGTTACTTTCATTTTTGTGGATTTTTTGTTGAGTATTTTATTCTTGTAGAATTAATTGTGCTGGCGAGAAGAATTTTTTCAAGCGGCGACAATTGGTAGGAATTATTTTTAATCGAAAAGCAGTTGGATGGAAAATAAATAATAGAAATATCAGTCTATTAAAAAATACTGGCACACGTAGCCGCGGGGGATAACAATTACTCGTTATTGCTTGTCGTCCGGGATTATAGCCAACAGATACACCATTTTGCCGGATAACAGATTTTTCAAGACAGTTAAACGTACGGGGATTTAATTAACTGGGCTCTCGTCTCCTATCCACGGTTCTTTTGTACCGCGGGAGTGACCCATCCACCGCTGCCGTGACAACAAGAGCATCAGCGCTTGTCAATTTCCTCCTTTGTCATGCAAAAGCACACAAGACTTTGCGTCGCTATTATAACGCGTCGCCCATGGAATATACCGTTTTATTAATGCGATTATACACCCGCGCGCGACAATGGCGAGTTGCGCGTGTACAACGAGCCGAGATTTTCTCTTTCTCCCTTTTTCTCTNTTTCTCTCTCTCTCTCTCTCTCTCTCTCTCTCTCTCTCTCTCTCTCTCTCTCTCTCCCTTCGTCGCGTATCCCTCTAAAAACGTAAAAAATGAAGAAAGGAGAAGAGCAGCGGAGAACGGCAAGAGCAGCCAGGCGTTTCATGACGTTTCATAACCGCAATGTATACGCGGCCAGAAGGCGCGCGCGTATAGCACGTTTGAAAAAAAAAAGAGAGAGAAAAAGAAAAAAATACCATCAGCCGGCATCCGACTGTATATTTATTCGCGGTGACATTTTTACTGCGACGCCCATACACGCGCACGATGCACGGGGATGCGTTTCGAAAATGCACAGTCCGATGTCCAACGCTCCGCGCCGGCTCGTGGCGCGAGTCGGGAAGAGGAAGAAGAAGAAGAAAGTTCCGCGCGCATCGGAGGCGACCGACGCGACGCGGCGCTCGTCCAACTTGGCAGCGGAACGATACACTTCTCAAACTCGCATAATGCTTTTTTATGGGCGCCCGGCGTACCTACCTACGTGGTGTACCTACCTACCTACCTACGGAGACCATTGTCCTGCGGCAAACTTTCCCGGAGACTCGCGGAGTTAGTTGCAGCTGCACGCTGCAGCATCTCGGCGCACTAAAACGACATACGGTATATCCGGCGACATCCCACGATACCCGGGATAGAGAAATGGTTTTTCGAGCGACCGCGCTCGAAAAAGGACCGCTGTTGTTTCCCCGAGTATCACCGAAAGACGAAGTGGAAGGAAAGCGGTGCAGCGATAATATTCCGTCCGCGTTTTAGCCAAGTTATATAAGGAAAAAGTAAAATTTCAGAATGGCTTCTTCGTAACGTGACGTTAACGATTTTAAATTATAATTTCGGCCACGTTTCGAGACAATTCCTTTTTGTAGAGAAGGCTTTCGGAAAGATCGATCCGATGTTCTTTTTCCTTTCTAATTTTTTGGAGAATATATTCAGATAATATATTCACATATACATATCCTTTATGCTATACTAAACGTTTACTTAGCGCGAGACATTATCGTGTCTCTCTATATAGACCGTAACGAGAAAGATTGTAAAACTGATGACTTTAAGTTATTAATCCTGCCGTTCTATTCGGATTTATTTGACCCAAAATGTGCTTTATTTTCTTACTAATATTTTATTAAAAAAATTTTTTTAGTTGAGTTTTTTGTTGGCTCGAAAGATATAATTATATAGCAAATCGGACAGAACAGCAGCTTTGAATAAACGGAAAATTTTTATTAAAATTATATATATAATTATTTTTATTAAAATTATATGTAATTCACTCTTCAACAACACATTGTATCGTATGAAGATACATGTTCAAAATATCATATTCTGTACTTATCTATTTCAAGATCTTTCATTGAAAAAGATTGAAACTGTCAGGGGAGCACTCACAGTTTTACGTTGAAATATTTAAAGTACTGCAGTGAAAAACGGTATTTCGAGTTACAACATTTTCGGACAAAGTTGTCGATAAGCCGATTTTCATGTACTCAAAACCCGTTGAATTAATGCTCACTCACCTTTCGTATCGTGCGTTTGCATACTTCAAGCATATATTCGACTCTGACCAAAAGTATGTGAAATATCTTTAAATCGCAACGCGTTACTCTCTCGCTCGCGATTCAAAAATTAAAATAAACAATAAGTTATTTTTAATTACCGATTTGTAATAAATACGATTTCTAATAAATAGAGCTTTTTGATTCTCCGATTGATAAACACTAATTAATCTGTTCATCACACAATTTTGCTGAAAAGCATCAAAGATATTTGATATATTTTTACTCAATAATATTTTCAAATGAATAGTCTCTTGCGTTTGTGGTAGAAGCTTTCGGGCTGGCTACTATGTATGAGACTGTCCGTTATTTCAGCGAAAATATTTTCGTTTTATCTTTTGTAATTCGTTTTGGTTTGCATGCACATATTACTGTACGTATATTATCAGTTCCCTATAAAGTTAAAATAAAATGGATCATAAGAATTCGAGTATAGCGTTTTTTTTCCTATTCTCAGAATAAATTTTATATTTGAATCTGACATTTGATTTGTCATGTTTGATTTATCATATCTTATCGAACAATCGTATTTATAGACTTTTGCTTTATTATAAGAATATGTATTTTAAAAAAAAGGTTTGTGATCTAATTCTTTTTACGTTAAAATTTTCTGACTTTTTGTGCAAAATAATTCACAGATGACTATCCTTTATTTTCCAGGTCTCGAGAAGTGCAGGGATACTGTCACACTTTGTCAATCTAAATATAGTGATACCAGAGGCGTTTATATTAGGAAGCGACGAGCATCACGTCGACGTAGGGTCTATCATAAATCTCGTGTGCATAATAGAGAAGGTAAGACATACTGCATGCACCGCATTTGCGAGACGCCTTACTTAATGCAGGCATGAGCGAGCGCGCTAATAAATGTAAATAACAGAAATTTCTTGTTATAACGCAGCGACCGCGCACGCAGTTTTCCTTTTAAACCGACCTCTTTTTCGTCTCTTTATGCGCTCTCGGCGCGAAAGCTTGCGTTATGATACATGCGTTTCCACGGGTTTTAACAAATATTGATCATTTTGTCCCAGCTATGTTTGATCACACCGGCGTTTTAAATCGTTTACATTTTTAATATGTTTACACGAGTCGATCGGTGTCGTATGCGTCGTGAAATTTCGTTTTATAGGTATATAAAAATTGCTTTACTTTTCGCGAAATAAATCGCGAAAGAGCGATCAGTTCGATATGACTTTTATCTTTATTGGCGTCATCGCCTTGTCGTCGCCGTCTGCATCTCGAAAATCATGCATATAATATGAATAGTATATTTTAAATATTAAAGTATACAGAATATTCCAAATTTCCTCTATCTTTTTTTATTATTAATAGATTTTCTTTTAGGGTAACTGCGGTATATACGCCGTAGCTATCGATAACTTAATTTATCAAGTATTATTT
>QKQZ01002108.1:0-11272 GCA_003595255.1 Solenopsis fugax | reverse complement strand
GTAAGCGTTCGAAGCTTCATATAGGGTCTCTCTGACCCACTTACGTGTTTAAGGGTTAAAACATAAGATCAGAAAGCCTATGTCAGTCATAGCGATTTTTAGTGCCGAATAATAATTTTTAATTTTTACAATCTCCAACTTATTCAAACTGCGCGCTGTGTATTTGTCGGACTTGAAACATAATCATGAAGCCGGAATATGTAATAACCATACATATATAAGCTTCTCCTCTCCTCGGAAAAATTGTAAAGAATTTTATTGCGAAAAAATAACACCTCAACCAAGATTCAAATCTCGATCTTTTGAATTTTGTGCGGATGCCCTACCAATTCGACTACCGAGGCATGTATATATGTAATGTATATGCTTCTAAAGTATTAATATTACATATTTCGGCTTCATGACTGTTTCAAGTCCAACGAATATACGACGCGTAGTTTGAATACGTTAAAGATTGTAAAAATTAAAAATTATTATTCGCACTAAGAACCGCTATGACTGATATAGGCTTATGTTTTAATGGGTATATTAATTGTCAGCAATTTAACGACAACATGGCAGCATTAAAGTTACCTCGCATTGCCAACAATATGACAGCATTGTGTGATACTTGTGTTTTAAGATTCATTGCGCTAAAAATCTGTATTTACGTTATATGCATTAAAGATTTTTAGTGCTGGAAGTAAATTTTGGAACACAGCCTATAAATTATTGTGGTAAAGTAGCGATATAACGGAAACAGTACAAATTTTGATGACGATTTCAAAGTTACTAATATGTTGCTGGCAAGTTGCTATTCAAAGTTGTGAATCATATCATGCCATCAGAATTGCAGCAACTGAGTCTGTATTTGTTGACAAATACTGCCTCAGTTGCTACAATTTTGAAAGCATGATATGATTATGAGTAATATGCCAGCAATAATATAGACACATTTCTATGTAAATATATTTTAAGAGGATGCTAAAGTAACAAGAGAACTTCCTCAACGTCGGTTGTGCAGATTATTTTTTCTGCAGAAGGGAAAGGGGGAATGCTAACACCAAGCTAACTCTCTTTGTCCAATGCATAGATCTGTCTTTGTTTTTCGATTGTAGTGCCATCTGCGAAAAGACCTATCAATTACTTTTGCACACCGTCATTGCTCTGTTTATGACAGTTTAGCTTCGCTGAGTGAAATATGCATGCCGGTAAAAGCACATTAATTAATCTTTTTTGTTAGGCGTTTAGTCGTAATTTCACACGGTCAGTGTTAGTATATTCGTGCGTGTTTTCTGAAGGGTGCTCTACCCCCATTTTGTATGTGCGAGCTACACAACTTCTGTACTAAGGTAAAGTTAACCTCAGGTGACGGCTATACGAGTGAATTTTTAATGATTTATTAATTTTTTATTCGATTTTCTTATAAAATTTACCCAAGCACCCTTTCTTTTTACGCGTATTTTAATTCTATAAAAAGTTTTTGTGATTCTGTAGCGCCAATTCGAAGATATTTAAAAGCTGTAAATGTCGGTAATTCGCGGTACTTTAGCATCCTCTTAATTATGTTAGTCATTTTTTATAATTTTTGCTCGTTTATTCCATTGGATATTAGTCGAGGATATTAAAAGTTGAAATTTATCAGTTTTTTCTCATCCACTTGACTTTTTTGCTAACTCCGATGCACGTAACTGTGTTACAAATCCAATTTAATATTAAATATTGTATTAAATTATATCTCAACAAGTACTTAATATAAATTTACCTGTTATTATAGCACCTAATATTAACATATTGATAGATGCTTCAGATATCTATTTTTCCCTATACATATATATATTTACCAGATTTGGCATTTAAAAAAATATGAATCTATTCTTTAAAACATGTCATGTTTTTCTTATCTGTGAATATTTAATACATTGGTATTAAAATCCATAATCTGTGTAGAATTAGAGTTGTCAAATTCATTTAATGTGTAAGCACCCTGTGAATATTACCATCATGCCGAACATTAAATAATAACTGTGATATTGGTAGCATTTGGAGAAAATTTGAAATTGATTTAAAAGAAATATTTAAAAGATTTAAAGAATGTATCTATACAAATATTTTAAATAAGTATTTTGTGTAGTGTAAATACGAAAAAGCAAATATTTAATATTTATATTAGCATTTATTTGAAGTAAAATATTAATATATCATGTTGAAATTTTTATATATCATGGATAAATAAGTTTTCTTTATTTTCTATTGTTCATTTACTATTTTCTATTTTGTGTTACTCGTAAAAAATAGAAAATATCTTTAAAAATATAAAAAATAAAAAATATTACTTTTAAGAAATGAAAATATCAGGGTTGAGTAATAATTGGTTAAGAAGTTAAAAATTATAATTTTTAACTTGGTTAATTTCAAATGAGTTAATGTTTAACTCCAACTAGTTATTTTTAAAACACATGAACTATAACTCATTAACTTTTTTCCCCAAATTGAAAATTTATCTATGTAAAAAAAAGAATTTATCTATGTAAAAGAAAAAAATAAATTCCTATATAAAAAAACCGTTTTTTGTTATTTCATATAAACTTAATTTACAAATAAAACATTAAATTTATTTAATGATCCATATTGTAAGTTTTGTTATTTAGAATAATTTAATTTAACAAAATTATTATATTTTATTATAATTTAAGTTGAATGCTTTTCAAAATGCATTTTTAATTTATTTGAATTCAATTTAATTTAAATTTAACATAACTTTTAACTAAGTCAATTTTTGATTCATGCAACTTTTTTAACGTAATTAAATTAATTTTATAAACCATTATCTTTAAATTAATTTAGTTTAAAAAAATATTAATTTATCCAACCATAGAAAATAATAAATAAATGAAGAATAAGATAGAAAATATAGAAAACTTATTTATCCTTGACATATCGGAATGTAAAATAAATATTATATATTAAGATACATTACTGTACCCTATATGGCCTAATACTCAATATAGCCTACTTGCTGTTTTTAAGTAGTTACATAATGAATTGAACAAATAATGCTACTATGTCGTACAGGTCTGCGTTCTAAAACCGTATTACAGTAACTAAAAATTTTAAACTAATAGTTTTTTATAACATATATAACAAACTATAGCTTTTTAGTTACTGTAGTATGGTTTTGGAGTGCAGCCCAGGCTGACAATGCGACTTGTTACAACAGTTAACTGCTTAGTTTGTGTATTCTTGTGTTAACAGCGAAGTCAAAAGTAAAATTTTCTTGATTGTTTTTCTCATAATCTAATATTCCGTGAAAAGTTACTGTTTTCTGTCAAGTGATGGTTACTGATCTTCGCAGTTTATATTATTGTAGCTCTATATTTATATTTTACAATGTTGTATTTAATTCATATTTTCATCGTAACATGCTTATAACAAAAAAAAATTCTATGTAAAATAGAATGAATATGACCTAGATCAATAATGAGTACACACATATCAATTGTAAATGTTTTTTCGGTACTTTTATTACTTCACAGATCATAAATTTTAATCCATCTAATAAACTGCGATTTATAAACCATGGTTTTAAAAGGAAGAAATTAAGAGAAGTCAATTGTTTACATAGATTTTTGACGAAAATAGTTTTTTGTGCACTCTTATTATATGTCAATAAACATGTTAATAAACTTATAACTTATAAATATATATAACATTGGATCACTTTATATTATAACCCATTTTTCAAACACTTTTTGTGAAAAAGAGGAAAACATAATTAGGCCATATTGAATATATATGACCAATATGACCTAAATAGTACGTTTTTAAAAATCTTTACTGTGCCTACATAAATATATGGAGTTGTCCCATATTTTAAATTAATGTTTAGAAATGTTTCCTACTTTGAATCTGGCCATCAGTTTTTAATTTTGCACTCAGCAAAAAATTTGAAAAAAAATCAAAGCTTAAGCAAGTCATAGAGGGTACCTTATTTCAGTAAACATGTATATACAGGAGACGTTCAGTAATGATCGCTGCACTATTCGTGGGCTAATAGAAGTCAAACTGAGCAGAAAAGTTTATTTTACAAAATTCTTAGTAATTGACAAGATATTAATTACTGAAAATCATCGACTTAGCCCGACCTATCGCCAAATGCAAACACGCTGCGGGGAATTGTTTATTACAAGCGGCACACGAGCGGCGCGGTAAATCTTGAAAAACTTTCCGTGCGCCTCGCAATGATGATCGTTAGGCAGGCGTATCTTATCACGCACTTGCATTTGGCGATAGGCCGAGCTCAATCAGTGATTTTCAGTAATTAATATCTCATTAATTTGCAAATTTTGCAAAATGTATCAGCCGACAAGAGGTGTGGCGGTATCATTCGAACACCCTATATAAATGTCAAATGTTTTTTTATATTTATTCCACTAAAAACTTATTTCAAATAGTATTTTTTATAGATACATCCTTTAAATAAATATTTCTATTACTATTTTCAATTATTTTTCTCAGTACTGGACTAACGAAAATTATGAAATAAGTCCGATGAAAGAAGTGCGTCAGTAATATTCCATGACAATTATTAGCTTATCTCCTATAAGCGCTACAATATTTTTAATGTTAAATAATATTCCTGAAATATTATTTAATATTTAATATTATTAATAAAGAGTGGTTATACGTCCATTCTTGAGAATATATTATATGAATTGTAAGTAAATAATATTAAGGGAGAGTGAGTATATCTGACTGTGTTCCAAATGTGACAGCAGTTCCAAAGTTCAAAAGGGCTTGTGTCCAAATCGGACCATATCGGAATTGCAACTTGATCGTAGCACTGATGATCGACCAACCAAATTTGGCCCTAGAAATGTTAAATCAGTAAAATATTAGAAGTTATCATACTCAGAACAATTGAATTATTTATTGAATTATTTTATTGATTTCAACTCTAATTATATAAACTATCACCAATTTTTTTTCTGAATAAAATTTTCATTTTTTCGATTCAAATTGCTCGCTTTTTTTGTGAACTTGTGATTCCAAATCGGATCGGAAAAAGCGTTTTCATATTTTCCATTATAGTTCAACACAGGTAAGAGATACGCGTCAAAATGACAAAAATGAAAGGAATTAAATTATCTTTCCAATGGCACATTCAGTTTTACGATCGAACTTTATTTGCATCTTAAAGAGAGCAAAAACTGCAAATAGGTCCGATTTACCCCACTCTCCCTTATTTATTTTAATATTTTAAATTATCGAAAATATTGTAATGTAAAATGTAATAATTATAAAGTTATGAATTTTATGTATAATTCATATTAATTGTTAAACAAAATAATATTCATAAAACATTATATTCCATGGATATTGAAATAATACATCACGAATATTATATAAAGTGGACATATAACCATTAATACAATATTTCTACAATGTTAAAATAATATTAAAAATATTGAATAATATTCTAAGAATATTATTTTAATATTTTAATTTTTAATAATATTCGTATATTCTAGGAATATTGTAGCGCTTCTAAAGTCATAGTACGTTGCGCGGCGTAGTTTTATTTCAGTATTTTCACATATTTTTTAATTTTTACACTCGGAAATAAACTTTTATTTTTTACATTCAGAACTGAACTTTTAATTTCGGAAATAAATATTTTAAAAATTTAATTCTAGTTTATAAGCACAGATATGATTTGAATTATAATTAACGTACTTCATATGTAAATATCGAAATATAAAAAAATATTCAACTCTTATATAATATTAATTAAAGAAAACAGAAAAAAATTGAATTGAGATTTTGCATTTTACAAAAGACGGTAAATGCTTATTCTTCAATATTTGATTTTTCTAAAGATTTCAAAATTTTCAATTAAATTACCATTATTCTTGCATACAATATCCTTAAATTTTATCCAATATCTTTAATATGACATCATATAAAATTCCTTCTCTCTTTTCCGATAAACATCATTTGGAATGAAAAATTGTGTGTTGTGTTTCTCTCTTTTCTTTCATATATATTTTTTTTAACATAATTGTATTAAATAATAGAAATATCGAATTACTGTTTGAAAAATTATGTATATTCTGTGAAAATGATTATTTTTGGCTTCAATTAAATATAATATTTTTGTAGATAAAACTGCAAATACAAACGTGGGTTACTAAATCTAATGTCGTAAATGAAGTGGATTTCCTGTCACTAGCGACATTTCTTAGCATGCTTCCGGAAAAGAAACGTATTGAAGATTTACATGTTTTGCTGAAAACAATGTACAGGTAATCTTCGAAATATTTTTGTTAAAATTTTCCAGTTTATAACAAATGGATAATAAATAACACTGCAGATTTTAAGGAACAGATATCGTTTTACTCGCTCATAATCGATAAATAAAAATATTCGACATATATGATACATTAAACATACTTATAAGACTGTTTTTTTTAGATGTACAACGAAAACTGGAAACTGCATTTGGCATAGAACGTACAGAAGGACCGTGAAACATGTTCAACGTTATATGCAGATCGAGTACAACAACAATCTAATGATACCGTTGATCAGATGTAATGATCCAAGATGTAATAACAATTGAATACAAAATCTCGTAAATTTAATAAATTAAATTTCTACTAATGAGTGTGTAATATAAGAAATCTATTTACAAGCGAATGTGATATCTTTAATTTCAATTAAACGCAAATGCCGTTCTTTGTCTAGAGAAGCCAGTAATACACGATTCGTTTAATGTATGCTTTTGGAAAGTTTGCTCGGTCTTGTATAAATTAGTAAGAAGTCGTCAATTTCGAATTCGTGTATTTTTATAATATATATATATTTTTTAAATATATTTTTTTCGTTTTGTAATCGTTACACGCGCAGGGATGGTGAAAAAATAGAAAGGAGCCAGACGAGCATTTACTACTCCCATTCGGTTGTTCCCGGTGGTTTAGACGTTAGGTCATATAAAACGCGTGAGATTCCGGGCACCGTGGATATTTCAGTTACCATCTTTTTCACCACCTATAAAACACAATTTAGATAAATTATACAATTATTCTTAAAATCAAATTAAAACAAATATGGTAATACCGGATGAAAGCAGTTCTTAGTACTCAATAATTTTCTAGGTGAATTTATAAACATTTACAAGATTCCCTCAAACTGCGCGCTGCATATTTTGGACTTAAAATACAGCTTTTTAGAAAGAACCAAGAAATGTAATATAACAAAATTAAATTACTATTCAATTTAATTATTTTGATGCTTACAAGCATCTCTATCCCAAAAAACTGAAGAATTTATTGCGAAAAATATTACCTCGACCAGGGTTTGAACCTGGATTCCCCAACTCTCCGGGTAGGTGTTCATAGCCAATTCGATCACCGAGGCACTTGACAATATTTATCGCAATAACCGATGATGTGAAATGAGTGTCATTTTCGGCCGACGCGCATATATAATATATAGCTTCGGTAGTCTAATCGGAGAGTTGGGGGATACAAGTTCAAACTCTGCTCGAGATAATATTTTTCGCAATAAATTTTTTACAGTTTTTCGAGATTAGGGTGGGTTCGTAGAGATACGTGTAAGCATAAAAAAATAATTAAATTAATTAGCAATTTAATTTCGTGATATTACATTCGGGGTTCTTCTTAAAAAGTTATGTTTTAAGTTCGGCAAAACATACAAGCACGCAGTTTGGTTGAAATCTTGTAAATTATCAGAAAATTGTTTATAAATTCACCTAAAAAATTATTGAGCACTAAGAACTGCTTTCGATCAGTATTGCCACATTTATTTTAATTTGTTGTGTTACATTTCTTGGTCATATTAGGATTCGTTTGTATTATTCTTAATATGTTAAAAAGTGTATGCGCGCATGCGCACGCGCGTGTGTACAGTGTTCCTAAACTGATGATAAATATTTTAATGACAAATTCTTTATAACATATATTTTCTAAGACAAAAATTCTAATATCGAAAATATCGAAACTACAATAGTTTTTAAATGGGAAGAATTTAACTGTCCAGTGCACATGTTTTTTCAGTACTTTCTCAGTGCACACGTAAGTTTGTCACTTTCAATGTTTTTTCCTTAAAGTATTAAAAAAAACATTTGAAAAAATTCATGAAACATTTTTCTATATTGTATTATTGTTGATTTAATTTCATAATTATTTTTATAAAACATTGTTTATTGAATATTTTATTTTTAATAAAATTTAAAACAAGTAATGAACTTCATCTTTTGTCTAGTATTCCATTTTTTGACAATAACTAAATAGAGAAGCAATTTGTCGAAATCTTTTAAAGAGACATTGTTTTAATCAAAAACATTTTTTATTAATAATTAGCAAAATTGTTATTTATAGGAAGAAGATCAACTTGAGAGCTGTCATTATCATATTTATTTTGTTCATATGATAGTAGCATTTTCGACTGCGATGGGTTTGAACCAATGCTCCCGGTACATTTTAAAATACACGGATACACATGACACATTTACATCATTACCCACAGGTACACGTGTAAATGATATACACACAAGTACACGGGTAATTGCAGAAAATTTTAAATCACAGCGTTCTACGTCGTATGACACATTGGCATGTGTATTTATGTATACTTACAAACGTCTAATTTACTCTATCAATATCTCAAATGTGAAGAATTTATATAAATAGTGAGGGAAGTAAATTTCCTCCAAAAGGAATACACAATAGAATATACTGTAACGATTACATCACAATAATTCTTTTTGCATGCGTAAGGCCGCAAGAGCTAGAGAATAAAAGACTTTTAAAAATTCGGAGAAATACATATATTTGAACACGTATATGTTTAGACCGAATATAAAAACACATGAGACTTGCTCGAGATGAAAATAAAGCGTCAACAGGTAACGAGTAGTTTAAATGGCCATAATAATATTCTTTTGCGAAAATTAACGGTACAATCTTTATATATTTATTAACCCTTAAACACACCGATCCTGTAAAATACGGAAACACATTTTCGGGTCTTTTTCAACTTTGAGAAGCTATAACTTTGATTACAATCAATATTTTTCAACAATTTTTTTTCAATGAAAGTTCAGAATCTCAGAAATATGACTGCACAATCGGCATTGCCGAAAAAAATTTATTGTGAAGTTATAAATAAAAATCCATTAAGCAAAAATGAGAAATTGGTCAAAAATCCACTTTTCCTTCAAAAAAATCATATCTTCGCAACAAAAAACTTTTGAGGATTTTCAAATACGGCGTTTTAAAGCTAAAGAGTCATACTTTAAAAAAAAATTATGCCATTGTCATTCCTTTTAAAAAGTATAATTATATAACAAGGAGAATATGAGGTATTTTTTTGGGGTATCTAAAAATCCACTTTTTAAAAAAAATCATATCTTTGCAACAAAAAACTTTTAAGGACTTTACAACACGGCGTTTTAAAGCTCAAGAGTCATACTTTCAAAAAAAAAATTGTCATTGTCATTTCTATTAAAAAATATACTTCAATTTTAGACATGAATTAATCAAAAATACCTCATATTTGCCTTGTTACATAGTATGTAACAAGGCAAATATGAGGTATTTTTGATTAATTCATGTTTAAAATTGAAAATTGATGTGTTTCACGATATATTTCGGAAAAGCTCCCTTTTTTACAGCATTATATAGTATTTTAACTTTAGACAGAGTATATGCGAATAACATCCGCGAACGGACCTGTTTGAACGTGTTTTGTCCAGCTTTTTTATGTAAAATACTCACAAAAAGTTTTACTCACACATTACGTTAGTCCCACAGGCTCTAATAAAACTATGCTGCCGTGCCGTTCGAATTCTAGTTGACCAATAAAGTTGATCAACCATATCAATCGAAAGAGGAGATTTCAAACTTTTCTTACCTCCTAGTCCGAACCTCCTATTTTCTTCCGTCTTTACACAGTAAGCGTTCGAAGCTTCATATGGGGTCTCTCTGACCCACTTACGTGTTTAAGGGTTAATTTATTTGTTTGTGTTCTAAAATAGTTAGCTATGCGAACAGCGATAGTGCTAAACAGCGTTAATAGTGAGCTATCCAAACGCATCCTTAGTCTTAATACTCTTGAGTAGTCGTCGCGACCATATTAAAATCGTGACATCATAAGCGAGAAATCACACGTAAGTTTCTTGCATGCTATTTATAAATAAAGAGAATTTGGATAAAACAAAATAATGGGATTACTTTAACACACTTGTAAAAATGAGCCTCAACTCTCCTTTTTCTCCTGACAGTCAGTAAATAGTCGTAAAAAGCATGAGAAGTGAAGCCTATTCAGGCAGGAAAACACATGGACAGTTGTTGAAAGGAGTGAAAAATATACTTTTACATATAAAATTCAAAGACAACTAATATAAGATATTTTAACATGACCGGGAAGTGTATAAACACATTTAAATAACTAGAAGGCTATACTGGTCGAAAGATCTTTGTGCTAAATAATTTTCTAGGTGAATTTACAAATATTCACAGGATTCCCCAAACCGCGTGCTGTATATTCACCGGACTTAAAACACAGCTTTTTAGGAAGAACCAAGAAATGTAATATCACAAAATTAAATTGCAATTCAATTTAATTATTTTGATGCTTACAAGCATCTCTACTATCACGAAAAACTGTAAAAAAATTATTGTGAAAAGTATTATCTTGATCAGAGTTTAAACCTGAATTCCCCAACTTTCCTTGATTCGACCATCGAGGTTATATATTGTATATACGCATCGGCCGAAATTGGCGCTCATTTCGATTATTGCGATAAATATTGCCTAGTGCTTCGAGTGGTTGAATTGGCTCCTAGCTAATTACCTCGATCAAGGTTGAACTCGAACTCTCCAGGCGGATATCTTATTCGTTATTTAAATATCAAAGATAATTTTTGTGGCCTATTTTTACTTATTTGTACAATACGAGACAAGTTACATTTTCACAATAAAACTATAAAAATGACAAAATTTCATCGTCAAAATGTCACGTTTCATGCCAATTAGTTTTAATTTTTTCCGCGATACTACGTTACCACCGTCAACGCGGATTTTTCGGATTACTCAAGAGCCTTAATGAAATTCTTATTGTATATTTGTATAATAATTTCCAAAGACATTTCTGATGAAAACATTATCATTGACCATTTTATTATCCTTGAACACGTGATATATTTATATACACACACGCACGCACGCACGCACGCACGCACGCACGCACGCACGCACGCACGCACGCA
>QKQZ01002101.1:8869-30373 GCA_003595255.1 Solenopsis fugax | reverse complement strand
TATATATATATATGTATCTCTCTCTCCTCTCGCTTAAATACTTCGAAGGTTCCGTGAACCTTAAGAAGACAGAACTCGAAGGATTCAAAGTTAAGAGCAAAGAATCTAATAGAAGAAAAATCAGGTCTCGCGTTTCGATCCGCGAGATACGAAATATTCTCTTCTTCTAACTTCGCGTTAAACTTCCTATCGTATTTCGCATTCGTATTTATTTTACTGAAATATCGAGACGGAGAATTTTTCTCGAATTCGTTTCTCTTCGAAAATCGATTTACTTAACGAATTGAAGGAGCACTTTTCTTGCGAGATTCGTCTCGGACAGGCGGCAGGCAGGAAACGTACGGGTTTGTAGCATTTCCATTTGATTCCAATTAAAAAATCGTTCGAAACGTCGTCGCAACGTTACAAGTTTCTCTTCCTGACGCTGAAACGCGAGCAAAGATTGCGAAGCTGTTCGTTACGTTCTCTATGCATTACCGACAACTCGATTCCTTCCACGTTTCCTCAGGAATCGACTGCTTTGGCTCGGGCAATGGCGACAAGAAGAATCGATGCTTATCTCGGTCGATGTGAAAAACGTGGGGATTAAAATAAATAACTAAATTATACAAACGAAACGACGTACATATCTCATTTCATTAATACCAAATTCAATTTCAACGGTTTTGTCCTTTTGTCATACACTGAGAGAAATGTTTGGTAAAATCAACCAAAGCTTGGTTGAATAGTGATCAAAAGAATTTTATAGTGATAGTTACTAAATATATAGTTGTTTTGACCAAACAATTTGTAGCCTTAACCAAATAATTATTTTCATACAACAAATTACAAAAAATTTTGTTAAATGTAACTAATCAGTTTTTGGTACCAGTAACTATAAAATTCATTTGATTACTATTCTACCAAACGATTTCTCTCAGTGTAACAACTGCAGAATTTATTAACATTCATATTCCTGTAATAGTAACTAATATTCCCGTAATAACGAGACTTTCGATCATCGAATTTCACTTATCTCCATCTCCGCTCCCGCGTATGAAACCAGAATCCTCGAGCTGACTATCCCGACGATCGCAGGAAATTGAAACTAGTGTCTATCTAGCTTGATCTCGTCCCGAAAACTCAATGATCGACAAACTATGCTCACGCGAATTAAATGCGCGTCATTATCGATTATCGTCGTTGTACCACGTTGTTATAAATGATAATTAATTTACGTTATATAAATTTGTACATTCGTACGACGAATCGTGCGTGTTTACTTAATATTAACTATTCTCATTTGTGCCAACAAGTTTAATGATGTCAATTTTCATTTCAGAGTTTCAACGGGTTACTCTCAACCCTCGCCATGCATGGATTTTGAACTTCCATATCCAATACGAGGGTCCGTGGAGCTAGGCACGACGCAGAACAGTAAGTTTGACAGATTTTCATAGTTCGCATTCCGAGTGCTCGGTTAAATACGCACATCGCGTTATTAAATGATGATTACGAGATGGCAGTAACAAGCGACTCGTTTAATAAGAATTAGAACAACATATCGAAGGATCTCATTAATGATAATAAATATTTGCTGTTCGATAATAAATACAGCTCGACAAATGTTGCAATTACTCTGTTGCGCTCAGATTCCGAATCCGATCGGGGAAAAACAGAGACGAACGATGGAGCACAGGTGTCCGCACACGCGCACAGTAGGTACGTGTATCACTCTCGAAGAATAATTCAGAGAGCCTTCAACATAGAACACGAGTTACGGTGCAATCGATTCGAATCTCCAAGGCGGTGCGAAATTTCTTGTCTTGATTCTTCCGTCTACACGACGCTTTCGCGATAATTATCAAGTAGAGAAAACTTCACGCGTGGTAGACTGCAAACGGAAGGTTTTTACATTAAATATAAGGATTTGTACATCACAGAGATGTCGACCGACGGTTTTCTCTCGTTATTTATTTAAGATGATTTTAATCAAACTAGGAACGGGCTTCCGTAAATGGCAGAAATTGTGCTGTAATGATTACCCTAGTAGCTACATTTTAATTAAATCTTCATCATTATTCGTATGAATGGCTAGCTCTCAAACAATAAAAAGTTATATTCTCACGGTGAAACACACGCCGGAGAAATCACGAGTTAGAAAATTCACGACAACGTGAAACATGGGAGAATTTAAGCAAGAGAGCCATAAGAGAAATAAATTCGCTCGGGGATAGTCGGAGAATTCCAAGCGCTCGCCTACTGGATACATCAGCATTTTCGAGGATAAAAGAGACTCTGTGATACGATATCGAACACTTCAGTCTATCTTCTTACTGGAAGCAGAAAACGTATAGTACAATGGGGGTAAGAGCGTACATGTTTGATCGAGTTTCAGATTACCGTACTTGTACTCGTTATTTAAAAAGACTGGGATTTTTAAAATGTTTAAATTAAATTAATGATTTATTTGCCTCAGCTTATATGTCAAGAAGGGACTTTACCATTTTACTTTAATCACACACATCCATCTATCCTTTATAATTATCTGATAAATTAAAATCTAATACTAGAGATCGATACAATAACTGATACGTCTTATTTAAAATAAAATATAAGGAATAGATTTTAAAAACTTATTTAAAATACAAAATAAGAAATATAGGTATATTTTAAATATATTAAATATTTTGTTTACTTGAATGTATATTAAGTATTTAGCTGCATATATGAAGCTCTTCAGAATTTTCAGCAGAATCTTCAATAGAATCAGGCAGGTAGCAAGTAGGGTCACCGCGCCATTCACCGCCATTGCCACTTTACAACATGATTTTTTATTTTTTATTTTTTTTATTTCAATAAATAAAGCCAATCGAAATTAACAAGTATTAAAACCTTATTTAAAATATTTATCTATAATTAAATAATTTCTTTTTTTTATATAAAAAATAAAAAATAGGACATAAAAACAAATTGAAACGAGAACGCCTTTACGGTCATAGCTGGATCTTAGTGCTTTTATATTTACTTGTGTGATTTTATATACCTTTTTCAAGTAACAAGTAAATATAAAAGCACTAAGATCCAGCTATGACCATAAAAGCATTCTTGTTTCAATTTGTATTGTATTTATACATTATCGGTCGAATATCTTTCTAATTTTATAGGACATAAAAAGTTATTTAAAATAATGAATATTAAATCACTGTATTATTTTATTTTAAATACGTATTTTAAATAATATTATTTTAAATATGATCGACCCCCTGTCTAATACACATATGTCGCCGTACAATTTTTCTCTCATTATTTTTATATCATATAGTCTTTTAATATATTCAATTATTCTCGCTTGCCCTTTTTTAGATTAATAATATAAATATATATGGTAGAAATTAATAAATAGCGCTCGATTCAAATAATTTTATTACGAAATTATTACTGGAATAAAACTTTTGAACAGCTTTGCGTATGTTATGATAGAATCTCACGTTTTCGCGTTTATTCAATCTGTCACAGCAAGCGAGTAATTGAATAATTGCTAAATACGAGACATTTTTTCAGATGTTTAAGAGAGAGTCGCTCATGAATATTTCAGTAGCGCGGGCTTGAGTCTCTCTGAAACGCAAAAGTAAGAGGGCTGAAAGGACGTGAAGTCCTTTTTTGAAATAAGAAAAGCATTAATATATTTTTCTTAAGAGACAAAAATGGAAACTTCTGCGCATTTCTCTCCCTTTCTCTTTGCGGTGCACTTCCGTGGAAATTTTCGAAGAAAATTTTTCGCCGTTTCTGCGTGCAGAAAATAAACGAGAACGAACTTTTAGCTCCGTAAAACATCATTATTAACTGTGCGTAGGCGCGGACTAAATTTAACGTTTACACCGTTGACACTGAACAGTATGTATGACGAGAGTACTCGTGGACGCGTAAAATGTACCGTGGGCGTGGGAAGTACGTGCCGTTGCGTCGTGATAGAAAAAAGACGATCCGTGAAATCGCCAGTTAGAACCGACGCTAAAATAAACGGTGACACGCACCGGCCGACACGTGAGCATGTTTCGGAAATATCGTCGTCTGCTTCTCTCGATCCCTTCGTATTACTATCGTTTCGATAAAGTTGATCGCTCGGCGAGTTGTCAGGGTGATTCGTAGGTGGTTTTCGTTGACCTATCGGTTTGACCCTGCAATAGTTATTCTTCTTTTTTTCGAATAGTATCACCCACGTCAATTTCCAGAACTAGATATCTTGTTTTCCCTTGCAAGATCTTACAAGATCTCCTGCATTTTTATCGTCCCACGCGTTTTTTCAATCGAATACTTAAGGATGTTCTGGCTATACAGTCCGAGCTAAAAGTTAAAACTGCAATAAAATATATTCATTTTCGCTACAAAAGTTATTATAAAATAAAAATTTGTATTTTTTCGAAGAAAACAACGAAAAATTGATGATTATATTTTGTTGCAGTTTTAAAGACATAACTTTTAAACCAGTTAGTAGATCTAAATCAATTTTTGCACAAATATTTATTAGAATTTTGTTAGTATATATAAAAATTTTGGTTTAATTTTCAATGTTCCTTCTTTATCAAATTTGCAAAAAAACGCAATTTTTGTAAATTTGATGAGCAAGGAGCATTGCGGATTAGATTAAAATTTTTATATATACTAACAAAACTCTAATAAATATTTGTGCAAAAATTAATGCAGATCTACTTACTCATTTAAGAGTTATTTATAACATCAAAAATAAATAAAAAATTAAATAACTTTTAATCTAATAAGAGAATTGTGTTCAAATTTTATATAGACACACAAACGTAATAATAGAACAATCTGTGAAATTTTTACATTCTTGGTAATGTTTTTGAGATACCACCCATACATTCTTAAATCATCGCGCAATAAAACAAGTACGTAATGGGAATGAATTAATACATGTACGTGTATTAACGGCCCGTTTAATCCTTTGAGCATTGAGGCAGTCCTAAGGATTTGATTTACCAGACATTCTCTCAGTGAGCTAAGTGAATGGATTATTTTCATTATGCGTCCTGTCTGTGAGCCATTCGCGCAAGGAGTAGATTTCCGCGAAACAACATTAACAAGCAAGTTGCAAAATGGCCGGGAGAAGTTGAGCCGGTGGCTGAATGGATTAAAGCGCAACTACGTAGAGTATGGAGTATCTAGCTTCGAGGTTCCTCCTCCTCTACCCACCCCTCCGAACCTCCTGCGAAACTTTTCGCAATTGTTAAAGTATTAACTCACTTTTAAAGCGGCTTTACTTTCGCGCATTTTTTGCCGGCGCGGAGCTGCGCGAGGCGGCACGAGAAAGCACTCCCCGATAATTAACTTAATTCGCGCGCCCGCGTAGCCCTCTGCGAAGGACAATATTAAACGAAGGACAGCGATAGCAATGCAATAATCGTGTTTATGCTCGTTCACATGTACATTTCCATCCGCGTGTCGCTGCTTGCGACGGCACTTCCCTTAAACTTGTATCACGTTCCGCTATACGAAATATATATTCGACCTTCCTGTTTCCAAGTTATTCTAACTATGTCTTCAAGTATTCCGAATGCACCTGTAAAAAAAAAGTGCAAACGATTGTTAGCCATTCGCGTGCTCGGCTGCTATTACCGTCACTTGGAGATTCGATAGTCGGTAGCACGGAGAACTTCTAAAATATTTGGTTAAACTTCACCAGCGCGCATTCTACTCGGTTACGCTAATGGAAAAAATGGCATATAAACACCGACCGACTATTTTAAGAAACATCCTAGCGTGTCCAAAGAAGTTTTCCATTCTGGTAAGAATTTGAGGTCGACCTGCCCGGGCTGGAGCTTCTCTCGTAGCGACCTCATTCCATTTCCTCCTTTTCCGTTGCGTTCTCCTCGTGTGTGAAACTGATGGCAAAATGAGTCCAGTTCTATCAGGATTGTATTTGCAGCGACGTTCGAGTGGCACCTATGTGAAACGACATTACTCGTACGAGAGCGCGAGAACGTAACGAAAGTCGGATGAGGCATGACGCTCAGCTGAACTGGCGTAGCGTGAGCTGCAAACCGTAAATCTTTATTTTTATGTAAGTTCTAGACCAAGGGTCGCCAATTATTTTTTATGGAAAACGGTTTTCAAAACTTGCCAGACTTTCGAAGGCCGGCAAATAAAAAAATAGTGACTCAAGGTCAAGTCTTATACGCTTACAGGCCTACGCTAATTAAAAAATGTGATTTTATTTTCTTTTTTTTTTAGTTTTTTTTACTTATTTTTTATTTTAAAATTAGGCCATGAAACATAGAAAATGCGAATCAAACGCGGTAGTTCATGGCCTAATTTTAATATTGACGGATCTATTTTAAATGTTTTTATTTTTTTTTTATTTCTATATTTATGTCCAATGTGAGAAATGATGTTTTTTTATTTTGAATGACCTGAAATTTAGAGGCAAGTTGGTGCAACTGAGTTTCATTAATATTAAATTGTAAAATGAACATGTATGAATCAAGATTTAGACTTATTCTTTATGAAATTCTTATCTTCGAGAATGCTGCTGCATACACTGAGACAAATGTTTGGTAAAATCAACCAAAGTTTGGTTGAATAGTGATCAAATAAATTTTATAGTTATAATTACTAAATATATAGTTGTTTTGACCAAACAATTTATAGCCTTAACCAAATAATTAATTTTATACAATAAATTACAAAAAGTTTTGTTAAATGTAACTAAGTTTTTAGTACCAGTAACTACAAAATTTATTTGACTATTCAACCAAACTTTAGTTGATCTTACCAAACTTCTCTCAGTGTACACGTATGTTGAGCCAAAGTTTTATGACTAAGATTTTTAATTACGGTTCGCCATTTGGTGGACCCCTGTCCTAGACAATGCATATTTAGAAGGGAAAGAAAGAGATAGCATTCGAATGAAGCAACGGAAAGTATTTCTGCGTAACGCGTAACGAGCTAACGAAAACAAGATCTTACACCTGATCATCGAAATGGGAAGTTTACTTCGAAATGTTCACGAACACGCTGTAAGTGTTCTTTTAAAGCCTTTAAAATAGTTAGCGTTGGCCAAATAGATTCGCATGCACGAACGCGAAACATCGTAAAGCCTCCTTTTTTTACAGTCTGGCGTTCCCTCGAATAAGAACCCGTTGTAAAACGCCCCGCGAGTGAATTTACGCAGCCTCGCCTTCTATTTACCATAAGGCGCGATAATAAAACTAATGACGCCGTTTTACCGGTTCCCGAAGGAAGCGATAAAGTTCGTTTTCCGTGGTACCGGGGGCATCAAGACAAGGCAGAGCCTTCTTCCGCCTTGCGGCTCCCTACTTCCAACTCGATTTCGTTTCGCGGCGATTCGATTACGGACATCTATACCTGGTAACAGACTGAACGTCAACTTAAAGGAAGGAAGAAGGGAAAACGCGGAAGGAATAGACACGGCCTCGTGTGACGGGAACGACGAACGGCAGTTTCGTTCACGAGCCCACCGTGGGTGCAAGGTGCAGCTTATATTAACGTTTTATCGCGCCGTAATGCATCGGCATAATGCATGCGCCTCGGCGCGTTGCAAATTATGAACCGGCGACCTAACTTGCCGCGTGCATTAAATTTCGAAAATAGAGCGCTTCGGTTACCAAGCACGAACGGTGTAAAATGGATAGTTATTAGTATCGTTAGGATAAAGTCGCGTTCTGCCGGAATAAAATTTCCGGCGCGCAACGCCTACACACACACACACACATTCTCTCTCTCTCTCTCTTTTTCCCCGACGTGCAATATCGAATTGCGCAAGACGAACGCGTCGGTGGTATCGTCCGCGATTATGTCATCACAATGGTAAAGCTAAAAAGATTCGTATTACCGGAAAGACACGTGAACTTTTGACCCAACCCGATTTTAGCTTTTAGCAATATTCATAAATTCATAAACGTGTTGGCGTGGACCAATGAAATTTATTGGAAACGGACCTCGGCGATGTGTCCGTGATTTTGTCCGCTTTAACAACAATGAATATTTACCTCTTTTCTTCGTCTATGTTTTTTTTTCTTTTTTTTTTTCGACAAAAAATATAAGAAATTAATTAAAGCGGGACATAAACGATGCACCGGGTAAAGCGAACGCGTAGTTGAGCAGCACGTGTATTTTTTTTCGTGAATATTCATGAACGATGCGAAGCGAGCACTTTGCAAAAATAAATTTCGCCGTTTGATATTGTTTTACGTTCGGTGGTCTCGCTCGCTAGTTCTGGGTTGCTTATTATTACTAGGACGATCGTGGAGCATTCTATCGCGCCCAGTTTGGATATGGGCACCGAACAATGCGGAAATTCTCCTGGGCGAAGCGTGTCTGTTAGCGGTTAATCAAAAATCGATTGTAGCAGACAAATGGGATCGAAGGCGATCGCCGCCGCGACCCACCTCAGTTGTCGGGCAGCTAATAAAATGAAAACGCAAAGAAGAAAAAACATCACGCGAAACGCTTTTCATGAAGCGGAGATTGTGTCAGTTCAAACTGCGGCTCGCAATTCCACTCGCAGTTTGGATAACCGGGATTCGTTTACAGATGTATTCGGGCTAATTCGTGTCACCCACGCTCGCCCTCGCGTGGGCGAAGCTACGTGCGTCTGATCAATAATAGACTCGTACTACTCACAGTGGAGCTAGTTCATTAATTCGACATGCATTCCTGATGATTACATCATTATTTGCGGATCTCCGAGACTATCAAATAGCGATCGAGATAGTCAATGATTAATAACTACCAACGGATGGAAATGACATTCCCAATACAAATAGCCCAAATAAAAAGAAATGTTAAATAGGTGCCAGACACACGCACTTGCGTGTTTTCGATCAATGTTTCGTTGCCAGTTACTCATTTTAAGGAGAGAAGCGAGGTCAGGTCGATCGCCAGTCGGCAAGACCTTGACTCAGTGGCCGTATGCAACGACGAGTGCGCACGCGCTCTCTCTCTTTCTCTCCCTTCCTCCCTCCACCCCCTTTCTCTCTCTCTCTCTCTCTCTCTCTCTCTCTCTCTCTGTCAGTCTGATGGCAATAAGCCAGAACAGAACGGAGTAGAACGTCACTACTACTACCCCTTTACTATTACTACGCTTACGTTTACCACCCTCTCGATCGTTCGTACGCCTACGACACTCCGCTCACGCGCGCACGTGTACTGCTCGATTCTCCTACGCAACGGACTAATGAACGCGTCACGAAGAGATTGGCGAGGTCTGCGCCCGATGCCTCGCACTCAATCTTCGATCCCTGACCTACGACTATCGACGAATAGGTAAAATCAATCCTTGTGCGATTTAGAATGGGAGATTTGAATGATCCGACGATCGAGATATCTTTGCTTCTTTTTTTTTTCTTTTTTGTTGAGGGAACAAATGGAGCATAATTCCCGACGTGCTTAGTTTTACCGTTCTCGCAATTACTAAGCAGTGGCAATTAGTTCGTTTATTTCTCCCCGTGGGGAGATCACTAGCTGCCTTCCTTTTACACACAAATACAAGCGTTATCCACCACCACTATCATCATCGAAGTCATCCTATTAGTATGCAAAACCGATCTTTTTTTTTTTTTCTTTTTCTTTTGCGCATATCTTATTTCGGACCCTCGTGTGGGTCGAATAACGAGAAACAGGGGAATGATTCGAATCTCTCTTAGTTCAGAAACTCACCATTGGAAAATTTTAGCGATTATTAAAAGCTCGGACTCCGCAAAGATAAAACATTAAGTGCAATTAAATATTAAATAAACTCCATTTAGTTTCGAGGGTAGGCTCCAATTTCAACTGCTGAAAAATTCACTTTGTAGATGGTAGTCCCGATTGAGGCCATATTTTATATGAATGATTCAAGTATCATTATCTGAAATACTTCTTTACGACATGATTGGTAACGCTATCGGTTTTCTGGTCAAACGTAACACCGTTGCTTTAACGCCGTTCATGTTATGAATAATTACGTAATTTGCGGCGAGATGTTGAGAGATTCTACCGCGGAGTAGATCGATCATACGCCACAATTATCGGCTGCACGCGCGCTAAAGCGAAATCTCGCTTTCCTACTTATTGTCAGATTCATAAAAGTCATTGCGTGTCCTTGACATGAGAGACAAGACACAAACCTACGTAACATTTAACCGTGCCCGGGAAAATTTTCTCGATTCGTCACCGGTTGCCTTTAATGCCATAAATGTTTATACGTTATTTATGTGGCCGGATATACTAAATAACCGAATGGCTACGGGTATAACTACGTAGATGGAAAAAGGTCAAAGGATACTCCGAGATAACGGAACGCGTCTCTGTCCTTGAAAAGACCGAAGCGTTCTAGTTGCAACGGCGCCGGTTGCTTTCTAAAGTTTTAAAGCGTGAGCTGTATCTAACCCTGCAAATTACCATAATCGGGTTTGCAGCATCGATTATGCGAATTGTGGCCGAAGCTTCGTTCACGCTATGTTCAAATTCGTGCATGCAGGTACGCGTCCCACTGAATTTAAACTAGATTCGTGCTAAATTAAGAATTTACAACTGCAAAGTAAACCGCGCACGAGGTGAAATACGAAAAAAATATCGATTTTACGTTCGCGTACATTTCGCGACCGGGATATTTTTGCGGATTTCGTCGGGCGCGATAAGTGATTGGGATAAAACGTGAAATCTGTAGAATTCCCAAAACGTGGAAAGAGAGTCGAACAAGTTCAAGGTTCACCGTATATGTTGAAAGTATATAACCTTTGGACATTTGACCTCCGCTCTTAGGGTTATATAGCGGAAATGTGTCGATGAAGGGTACTCGATGATGAAATCGGAAACTATGTCAAGTGTCTTTGACGAGAGAGAGAGAGAGAGAGAGAGAAAGAGAAAGAGCATAGCACTGCAGATCTAGAATCTAGAAATCGCGCTGAACTTAAGAAATCTCTCTCGTTAACTTCCAAAATCAGTTAAGTCAGTCGAATCTTTCCTGAAGGGCTTCTCATTCCTTCGCCTCATTTGGCTTTATGTAAAAGGCACGGATTCGCGCTTGAATCTGTTATGTACGTTTACGAAACTCAGCCGTGGCACAGATAACATTTATCTATAATAGGAACGGGTATCTCCCTTTGCTGATAAATGGCGCTTTATCTCGGCAACGCCACCTTTTCATTGGTCCGCAGAATAATTTGACCCTTCGATAAGGGAAAGTAAGTTTGGACGCGCGAATCTCGATTACCGGTGCCGTTATTTAAACGGTCGTTTCCGTCAAACTTATTCCAGACTGTCTTATCTGGCGACGTTCAATTGTGGCGAGCACAATCCGCGTGTAATCGCTAACCCTTCGGCGACCTCAAAATCTCTTCGGTGCAACACAAATACGTCTTGTATGCCATGTATGCAGATGCTATTTTTATTTTAATTTCGGAGATGTAATATCGGACGATCGTATCGGCCTGATATTGCATTCAGATTCAAGACGGAATATTATTTTCCGTGCAAGAACGGAATGCTGTTTTTCATGTTTATGCACCTTCGTGTGGTTGATGGGAAAATGTTTTCGCTCCGTTTAACCGATTTGTCAAATTCACGACACACTTGGAAGTTTCTGGGAAAGTATCGATTGCGGGTGCAGCCGTTACCTTTGCTGTTGCCGGCACGGCAGTCGAACTTTTACCGTTTTCGCGTGCTTCAGACACATCGACCGGCAACTTTCAAAGCGGTCGTTAAAGTAGCGGTAACCCTCGAACGATTCTCATAGACGCTGTCCAGAAATCATGCAATCAACTGGGATTTGCATTTATTCTTTGAGTCGTCGTGAATCTATTTGAAAGGATTATAGTTGTTAAGGTGAGAATAATACCCTTCTGTTCTCATTTTCGATGCAAAATGGGAAAGAATGTAGCAAGCAGAAAATTTATAATCAATATTTACTATTATCTAACTGCTGCTACTATTATTTCAACATGCAACATTATCACGTTCGCGTCTATCAGTTAGCTACTGTTTGATTAATCTGTCAAGTCAATTCCAGGGAAGATAAAGTCGAGAATAAAAATCAGTCTCGAAGGACTACTGAGAATTATCTTCCCGCCCTGTTCTCTCCCTGGAGACAAATGTAGCGTTTAGATTCTGAATTTTTAATATCCTTTTTACCTTAATTCCTCATTTCCATGCACAAGATCGACTTATCCATCTCTAACAATGACACCCCTATTTGTCAAAGCTTTCAACCTTCCGTCTAGCTCCAAAAGAGTAAACGGATCGAGCGGAACGTCCGGATAGCGCGTCAAACGTCTCGATGATAAATAGAGCGTAATTTCGTTTCCGTAGTGCTTGTCGCTAATTCTGCCTTCCACCCACGCTCCCGCCGCCGTCTCGCGGAGGGTCGATGTTACGCAAGCGGAAGAATGTCGTGAGTTACATCATACCCATCCCCAAGCCGTGCATTCAATATATTGATTCATCCCCCAACGTGACACAACGCGACGCGACGCGACGCGACGCGACGTGAGGCGACGCGACGTGTCCTTGTTATTTCGTGCAACGGTCAGACGGTCGCCAGACTGACGTAGATGAAAATAGTTACGTAGCAAAACGAATCGACAGCCGTAGCAATCCGTCAAGTATATTATTCAATCGATATACATTCCTAGAATGTGTTCAAGAGCAGCGATAGGAAATTCGATTCTCTTTCTCTTTCTATTGTTTTACTTTTTGCTATCCTACATCAGTATTTTTATGTGTTACGTGTCAAGCAATGGGGACGCACGAATGTTGCACGAGTGCATAGATCGTCGTCTCGTCCTCGGCTAGAACATGGCGATATATCAACGAGCGTAATGGTGCACGCGTCGTGATGCCGCAGATTAATGGACACGCGTGTTCATGCATCGGTACATCGTCGCGTCGTTTTCCAAAGAGCGCACTCGATGAGCACAAGCCTGGATATACTCGATAAGAATTGATTGTTCCGTAGAAACGCAATCTCCACTTATTTATGAGAAAGACATAAAGACACGGAACCTTATAGGACATAAATCGATATCGTTTCTCTCGTTTCTCTCGAGGAGTAGAACGTTTACGGTGTTTTAAAGATATCGGAGGCGCGGTATTTTGAAAGTAAGGATCTTAACCGTCGATGAACGTAATAACGTTGCGCGATATAAATCTACGATGAGTGTTATGAAACTTGAGACGTGATTAAAAAAAATATATGACACAATGTAAAATACAAAAATATAATTGCTGACATGGAGAACTCTTGTTTCATCTTTTTGACGTTAAATTTACATATTGACTTATTCGGTTTTATTATTAATACTATGTGATATTTTTTGTGTCAAACTTGTGATGTGGCTTATTACAATTTATATGTAATTTATTTATTTTACTTTACTTTAATTATACTTTTCATATTGACTATGTCATTCAAATATTGTAGAGGCAAATTCAAGAATTGTTTAAACTTCATTGATCAAGTCTGTTCAACTTTATATTGATTATAATAATATAGAAATAAATTTGAAGATTGTTTAAATTTTGGCTGAGGATGGTTAAGTAAAACCGAAACGTCCCTGTAACTTGAAAAAACTATTAATTATACACAAATAACATCGTTTTGTCTGCTCGATATATTTGACCGTCGATGAACGTAATAACGTTGCGCGATATAAATCGACGATGAGTGTTATGAAACTTGAGACGTGATTAAAAAAATATATGACATAATGTAAAATACAAAAATATAATTGCTGACATGGAAGACTCTTGTTTCATCTTTTTGACGTTAAATCTACATATTGACTTATTCGGTTTTATTATTAATACTATGTGATATTTTTTGTGTCAAACTTGTGTTGTGGCTTATTACGATTTATATTTAATTTATTTATTTTACTTTACTTTAATTATACTTTTTATATTGACTATGTCATTCAAATATTGTAGAGATAGATCTTATTATGACAAAAATATAAAACACATTCGAAATGTACTTAGTACATATATTTATAAATATTTTAACAGTGTGGCGAACAGATAGTTTAGAATGAGAAAAGTTGCCATTCCACCGAGTGATTCTATTTACGCCCTATGCAAGTTTCGAGTCGTACAACTGGGTTACCGAGGGACCTCTTGAAAAGCGGTTTGATTTCCCATAGCACCGACCTAACGCTCTTGTTGTCACGAAAAACCACGTACAATTATTATTTATTCAGTAATCTGTAAAACTTAAAATTATCGCGCTTCAGCGCGAAATAACGATGTCTTTTAAAGTACTTGATCGCGCGGTACAAAGCGAATTACGTTGTTCAAATATATCGTAATATAAAAATACAGAGAAATACACATTGTCCAATGCATTTCTAACAAGATGGTCTGCGTTGTTTCAGGAACTCCAACAATGTGAACGTACAAACAAGCAAAGGCAAATGCCCAACAAGGCACGGCCTCGTCAAGAGTGGTCTCCTCAATTCCCCATAGATGTCTTGTAAGTATCAAAGGGAACGCCATTAAAACTGTACGGGAGATATATTTCGTTATGTTCTTCTTCCATTCGTCGATTCAATCGAAATTTTGCGGAATGTTCCGCGGCGAGAGAGCCGAATGTAATTAGTTAATTAAAGTTTCCGCGCGCTTGTCCTCCAGACGAGAAAATTGCTGCTTTCCGCGGCTACATCCACTCAAGCTAGCTCACGAGATAACGTTCAATTTTAACGGAACGGAAGATCATCGTTTGTTGGAATCCTTCTTTTATCCTTAACGTCTAGTTATCTTCGTAACGAGGTATCAAATTTCATATCCGTTCAAAGTAAGACCTCTCCGAAGTGTTCGTCTAGAAAGTTAAGGCGTTATATAACTTTGTCTGACCGTATAATTACACATTGATACGCGACGTTGGTAATAAGTAAATAGCGGGTCGTTCCGATAGTTACGAGTATGAACATCGGTAGTAGCGCAACGACGCGGAAGGGAACTCTGGAAATTGCAATTTGTCCGAATAACACGGGCCGCGTATTTCCCACGGAAACACCTCGGCCTGCCGCGTCGCGCTACTACTCCACTCCATATCATGCCATGCCATGCCATGCTACGCCACGCAACGGCACAAAGCAAATTTTAGCCAGAAAACTTGCGCGCCGAATGGCTCTCGTTGCAATAGCGATAGTCAGCTGTAACGCGGATGTTGCCCCGGACGTAACGTGGGGGAGGCGGAGGGGCTCGTTAAAAATATAATATTGAAGCGTCTGGATGCACGATACACGCGCGGAGTCATTCGTAACATCAGGTATCTAGTTACGGATAAAGAAGAAAGTCCGGGCAAACACCCGTAAATACCCGCAATCTCTTTCGAACGTGCGCGGTTTCTCAAAATTTTCAAACAGGAGAAGATGTAAACGGAGTAAAAAGATGAAGAGAGAACGACTTCGTTAGAGCGATAGATTCGCTAATTGCGACTCGAGTTGCAATTAAGACCGAAACGACGAGGACGAGAAACGCGTACTTGATTATTCTGACAAATCAACGTGTAACCGATGATGTAACGTGGCCCGAAGCACATAGGCGGTAAACGTTAGAGAAGCCATTACATCGGAATACAAAATGCAGCCGCATCAAATTTAGATTGCGCTCTGTCTCAGGGGTACCGACCTTTCTGCATCATTTATAGCGGATCGATCTTGGCTGCTCCTCCGCCCCCTTCTCCTTCTCTCTCTCCTTCGTCTTCCATCCACCCGTGTCTCGTTTCAGAAGTTCATTAGCTATTCGGAGTTTAAGAGCTCTCGAGCACAAGTTTCGTCACTTGTGAATTTTGATTCATCCTGGGCTACGCTCGACGACGCTGCGGACGACTTTCGCCGCTGGGATCTTTATTCACGCGAGAACATGTAATTTACATGCCTGTTGCGCTAATGCTGTAAATATCTCACCTCGAACAACGTTAACAAAATGTAATCTGAGGCAAGTTGCGAACGCGGCGTGAACGTTTGTTATCAATTTTTGTTATCTATCCGGGCATCTCCAGCGGCGATAAGAGCACGGGGAAACGGTGATGTGGTGCGATATAATTATCGATAACATATATACCGGAAGAGTTACGTAAATATGTAACGTACGGTATGTCTTACACAGGATGGTTTAAGCTTAATCTCCCATTATTTTTCGCTTACGGGTCAGCATGCGGGTCGATGATTTATCATTCACGGGGAAGAGCCATGAAATCCTAACGTACGACTCGTGGAACGCCAGTAAATCCACCGATCGATGCTTTAGAGCCCGCATTCAATGGAGAACGAAATTAGCGAGCGCGGCATTGACAACCGCTTTGTTCGTCTGTCACGCGAGCGTTCCCGCGATAAATTTGCACCGGCAGCCGTAGCGTTTCGTGTAAATGCCAATCAGCTGCATAATTATCGGTCACGAGCCATTGCGGTCGGCCAAAATTGTTTCGACTCCCTTAGTTAGAATATTGTGCGGAAAATGAGCCGCAACCTGCGTTAAATAATCTGTTACTCTCTCGGCACACACTCTCCCTCTGATTCGTTTCCCGATAAATGGGATCTTAGAACTGAAGTTGTAATGACCCGTAAATTGGACGCCCGTGGGGTATCCGTGCACCGTATCCGCGTGCAACGGTGCACTGTAATAATCGACGATCACGGTGAGACTTAATCATTCCTACCGCGCCTCGGCGAAGAAAGAATAGATTAGAGACGTCGTCCATAACTAACGGCGCTGTTGCGTGCTAAGAGAAGGGAAAAACGAGGGAAAGAAACGCGATTGCCCTTTGGGAACCGAGGGAGCTAGGCTAGGGGGGTAGCTTTCAGAGTGAGGTTCGTGCTCGAGAGAGCTGCAGTGTGTCGGTACTTTGAATATCAGATGAGAGACAGGCGTTTCTCGATGTCTGCCGCAGGTGGATGCCCCGCTCCGCCATGAGGCCGGCCGAGGGTGACGCGTCGGATTGCATTTTGGTGGTCGGCGTGTCCAGATCAAAAATGGCCGTCGCTTTTCTATCAGTCGCCCTGCTGTCCCTCTTCCTCACCTTCCACATACTCTACGACAGCGCCGTTTACAGCCTCCATGCGGTTTCCGCCGTCGAAGGACGCACGGTCGAACTGGTGTCTCAGGTATGTGTTTCGCACGTGGCTCGTAAACAAAAATGTATGCATGTCGCTAATGCTTCCAAAGGCAGAAAGGACGGCTGTCAGGTACATGGTGGATTTATGGCAGGTACACGCAACGCCGCCTCTCCTCTTCTCCAACTCCAAGATTCACTTTCCGCGCACGAATCGCCATCTTCCCCAGGCCATCATAATCGGCGTACGCAAATGCGGCACGAGGGCACTGCTGGAGATGCTCTTCTTGCACCCGCAGATACAGAAGGCGGCCGGCGAGGTCCACTTCTTCGACCGTGACGACAACTACGGGAAGGGTCTGGAATGGTATCGCCGCAAGATGCCCTACTCCTTCAAGGGACAGATCACCATCGAGAAGAGCCCCAGCTACTTCGTGACGCCCGAGGTGCCCGAGAGAATCCGCGCGATGAACGGCAGCGTCAAGTTGCTGCTGATCGTGCGGGAGCCGGTCACCCGGGCGATATCAGATTACACGCAATTGCGCACGCACGCTGCGACCGCATCTACGCTAACCAACGACCCGCCGCAACAGCAGCAACAACAGCAGCAGCAGCAGCAAGTGGCGCGTACGTTCGAGGAGCTCGTTATGCGACCCGACGGTACCATCAATGAATCCTATAGACCGGTCGCCATTTCCCTCTATCACACCTACATGCATCGTTGGCTGGAAGTGTTCCCCAGAGAGCAGATTCTCATAGTGAACGGCGATCAATTGATCGAAGATCCGGTACCTCAGCTGCGCCGAATTGAGAACTTCCTCGGGCTCGTACCGCGTATCGGTCGACACAACTTCTACTTTAACCACACCAAGGGCTTCTACTGCCTGAGGAACGAGACTTCGGAGAAGTGTCTGAAGGAGAGTAAGGGGCGACGTCATCCGCGTGTCAATCCGATGGTTGTGACGAAGCTGAGGAAGTTCTTCAACGAGCACAATCAACGCTTCTACGAACTCGTCGGAGAGGATCTCGGCTGGCCAGAGGAATAACCATCGTGGAAAGTCCCGACTCGTTCGTTACGTGACGCGAGTCGTGCGTGCATCCAGCGGCGGGCGTGATCGTTCAAGTTCTCAATCAAATGCTCTGTCGTCCTCGCCGAGGAAGAGATATCGCTACCGACGGAATTAACCATGACGTCGAAGAACGAAGACACTTCGGGGATCAGCGATATTCTTCAGGGACACGAGGATGAGTAATTTATTATTAATTATCTATTCTTTTATTCTCGATAAAAAGATGCAATCCGCTGATGTTTCACGATGAAAGTACCGGCGCCGTTATTAGCGGATGCATGCGAGACTAGCGTCTTGTTATTGCATTATCAAACGTGTAAGCATACACAAAACATGCGCACACAAATATACACACACACACACACACACGCACATACACACAGACACAAACACAAAGTTACAATAACGCCGGCCAAAATAAAATAGAGGCGCGGATCTGCGAGACGGACGCGATCGCCTCGTAGATTCACGCGGCATGCGGATCACATTGGTCCGTGACTTTACATATCAATTTTACATATCGATAGTTTACATATCAATAGGTTAACTAGTTCGTACGACAAAGATTGAATATTTTTATAATCCACATTGGAAGTTGTTATATCGCTTATGTCGTTAAGGATATTACGCGAAGGACCTTCGCGCGATCATGAAGATCGAAAGTTTTATTTATTGCGCCACGCGCATGCACGATTCACACAGATACAAAGGGGGGTGTGTAATTATGCTAATCCGTTTTTTTTTTTTTTTCAAGCGAAACCGAAAGAGAAAGCCGCAATATTTTCCTTTTCCCCCTTTCTCTCCGAGTTTCCCTTTTCTCTTTCTCTCTCTTTTTCGCCCACAGAAAAGCGCAAACGTTCTTCTCCATCGTTCTCTGACACTGGATATTGGTGCAAGCGTTCCTCTGGGAACGCGAAGAGAAGGGTGGAATCCGACCAACCGCGAATAAACTCGTCAGCGGCAGCATAGACGGAACGGTTCGCCGGGACTTTATCGGAGAAATCTTTATAATCGATTATTCTCCAAATCTCCCGACGGAGCTCGAACATATAACGTTCTTTTATATGTAATAAATTTCTACCGAGTATTACATGTGTAGTGAAAGCAACGCGACAACAGAAACTCCATCAAGAGTTTATTACAGCACGGAACGAACTCGCTGTATGTCGCTGAAAGAATTCTCAATTATTACACAGACGATTAATAATTCAGCTTGACGTCGACGAGGATGACGAACGTTGCGAAGCGCGAGTAATTGGTGTCCTTTACAATCTACTCGCAAAATTTCGAACAAAGGCGCGTTAAATTTTACAATAATCGTCATCTGGTAATCGAGCAATTTTACAGAAATTTTTATATTTTTCTCAAATTTCTTTTCTAACGCTGATAGAAATCACTGACGATTAGAGACGCGATCATAAGGTATGTCTGTTATTGGGGACACAAGGGGAAAACAAGGGAGATGAAAGAAGCGAATCGCACGACAGCCTGTCTCTTCTCTTGGAAGGATACGGCGCCATAAATAATCCGCTTTGCGGCGCAAGTGAGTCGTGCATGCGCGGCAAAATGCACCGTGCGTTAATTCGTGCGATAAATACCGGTAATCGCCTAGACTCCGGCCGGAGATCTCGGGAAATCGGAGTAAATGGCGTTCCGAGGCCAAGTGCGTCAATTTTCTTTTGCGCCGCGATTACTTCCAACGAACAAGTATACCCATTATCCGATATATCTTCGTAATTAGAACGAACAGTGTCATTGACTTGGAAGCTAAAGGCAAGAAAGGAGACAGTTTGATTAAATCATTCCCAGAGAAAGGAGAAATCGTTTATCTCTGGTACTGGAAGAGAAAGGAGCTTCGTCCGAGCTTATTTCTATTAATCTGTTTTCAGTTACGATTATTTAGAAGCGAGGCACCGCTTTACGCGCACCGACACCGTTAATTACCTCGTTGCTGCAATTTGCTTGCCGTCACGAGACGGTAACGCGGCTCGATCAGCTGGGTTCCGCGAAAGCGCCCAGCTTGCAGTCTCGTTAACGACAATTTCGAGTCTCGAGCAATTCGGCTCAAAGAGAGTCGTGCATCGTGCGTCTCGTAGTCGATCCTCTTTTCCGCACACACGCTTTGATCAAATCTTTGCTTGGGGACACGGTTGTATATTCGTGTAAGTTGTAATTTCCGCAGACAATCTTTGATTCTCGTTGGATTACCTCACTTGGTACTGTTTATAGAGTGCTCGCGGGATGCGAATTGCGATCTTTCGCTACACAAAGATACCTGAGCATCTCTCTCTCCCTTCGCTCACGCGAATAACGTCGGATCGATAAGGTTGGAACGAGCGAGCAATTGTTTATCAAACAAGTAAATTTTCAATTAGCAGGTTAATACACGGCGTGACCGAGGACGGATCTGAAAACGTCACGCTATCGGTCTTTACGTCTTTCCCCTTCGTAATCTCGCGGAGAGAATATTTAATTCCACCTTGACTGATGACCAGGCGAGTTTATTCGGTACACGCGTGACACGCGATCGCTTTTCTCGACCTCTCTTAAACGCACGAGGAAAAACGCACGTGTCGCTCGATATTCTTCCTCGTGACAAGCAAAGGGATTGCGTTACGACTTCCGACCTCCACACCCAATTAAGGAACTCGTAGACCTTCTTTAAGGAAAGTCACGGCACGGTTCGATAAGCTGAGAAGCGTAGCCGGTCACGTTAACCATCTCGCACGCTCGGTTACGCTCATTTAAACGTTTTAAACAGTCGAGGGGATGTTTTTCAGCGAGTTTCGCATCCTCTAGTAAGCGATAGTTTTTGCGAGAACTGTAGCGGCATTCGATCGCCGATCAATCGATATTCTCCAGTTTTTTTTTCACCCTCGTAGAGTGAAAACACCGAGAAAAAGGCGCAGAGGGAATTGGCACGGCTGAATATAATTACGTTTTCGATTATAATAATCTCCGGGCACACGATGGAATTGCCGAGATCGTAAGCTCTCCTTGTAACGAATATTAAATTTACCGCGACTTTAATAAATCTCCCGCCAAATTATCTATCCGTTGGCCGTCGTTAAAATTACGGCGCGAAAAAATATCGTCTCCGAAGCGGAGCAAGATAAATATTGTTCCTTTCCATCTTTCTCGTTACTGCTAGAGAACGTTGCAAGTAGAAGTTTCACTCCCCGGCGCGCATCGCGCGCGATCACGATATTCTCCCTCGGCCTCCGCGGCCTCGGTCTCGGCCATTCACCCCAACTTTAGCGGCGTTAACACCCCTCCGACCCCCCCCTCACCCCATTCCCTCTCTCCTGGGGTGAGGTGCTCTTTTTCATCCCTATTTTTTTTTCTATTCGTCGATGTCCGGTCAATCCGGGGATTTCACGCGGC